>RJWH01007063.1:0-45147 GCA_004363575.1 Solenodon paradoxus | reverse complement strand
CGGCACTGGAGGAGGTAGAATCACTGACCTGAGCAGCACAAAGTCCAGGCCAGCAAAGCTGGGATCTGCTCCTGCCCAGGACAGTCCAGCCCTGAACCCCAGGAGAGAGCTCTCTGCAGAAAGCCTTCCTACCCACTGGCCTCGCCATTCATGATTCACAGCCACCTCAAGGACAAGAGCAAAGCCACCATCCAGCCCGGTATCCCTTCTAGAATTCTCCTTCCCTGGAAACCAAGTCAGCACAAACTCTGAAGGGAAAGCAGGAGTGCTGGAGGGTACAGAGAGGGTGTGACACTTGACCTGCTGAAGCAATGATGTAAACCACAGACGCAAGGACCATTTCGTATGACGGTACTTCCCGAGTATTTCTCCCATATCCCTCACTAGTCCGCAGTGAGCAAAGGGGTAAAGTGACAGGTTGACTCCATGATGTCTCACTGGCACACAGGAAAGAGAAGCTATGGTGCACAGCACACTGAGACATGCTGGCCGTCTGCCACCAGACTGCAGCTATACATTTCAAAGCTTCAAAAACAGGACACCCCTTTAGGTCATATATCTGCCTACAAAACATCACTGCTAACTGCACAATCACAGCCCACACCTGACTGTAGAACCACACACCACTCTCTCCAACCAGTGCAGCTTCTCCTCTCTCACCTGCACTCAGTGCATCGCAAGGGACTTTCCACCCTCCTCTATCCTGAGTCCGCTCCTCCTACACCCACACACTCACTCCATCACACAGGACTTTCCAACCTCCTGTGTCCTGAGTGTCTGCTCCTCCTTCACCCACACACACTCACTCTATCACACGGGATTTCCCCATCCTGTGTCCAAGCTCCCCATCTCTCACATCAACCTCAGAGGAGAGATCCCCATGTAATCTGCGGAACAGGGAACTGACTTCCAAAATCAGGAATAAGGGAATAGAAATACCGACAGGCGGGGTCTCCCCTGTGCAGAAAGAGCCGGACCCCTCCAACTTCATAGGAGCCGCAGTCGCCAAGACCCCTCCCAGGTGCAGCCCCCACCTCACGGACCCGATGGAGCCCCAGCCTCCAGATCCTCAGATCCCCTTGCCTTGCACGCAGTTCCCCATAGCGCTGAAGGGTGGGGGAGATGGCGGTGCTGCATTAGGGACCACTGTCTGCTAGCCTGGTCCCCTGGTCAGACGGAAGCTTGCATGGGACCCAATCACCCGCTTCCACCAGTGTCATTGGCTGCTGATCAGCGGTGGGCACCGCAGGGGGATCAATAAAATTAACCAAAATGTGCTGCTTCCTCCTCTGCTCCTTAGACAGAAGTGACTAACGTGCACTGATAGGGCTGCCATGTGACTTTGATGAGTGTCACCATTGCAAGTACCAGTTGTTATAGGGCGAACAGGTGTGGGAGTGGCAGGGCCCTGCACTCAGGTCAGGCCGGCCCAGCAGAGTGGAACGACCCACTTAGGTGTGTTCTTGTGCTGGGGTGATAGATAAAGCCACGTGGTTTATTGAAAACAAAAGTTGTGGGGAGATAGATAAATTTCTTATGCAATCCAAATAGTTTTTAAGGGTAAGTGCCGGGATTCCTGTCCAGGAGAACAGGGGAGAAGGAAGGAGGCCGTGAGAGATTATGAAAGACAAGAATCTAATAGAGTCAAAGTGAGGTCAAGGGGTGAGGAGATTCTAAGGACTGTCACCTTGAGCATCTGACTCCTTGCATATTTATTGTTGTTACACAAGGCAGTTATTTTGAAAAAGCACAAGATATAAAGCAACTATTTTTGCATCAATTGTTCACATAATTGCAGTCACACAAAAGGCTGTAAGTACAGTTACACAATGTCTTAGCTCTCTGTCTGACCTTTAGCTTCTTGCTAAATCTTGGCAAGTCATCAGAAACCCTTCTAGTCAAGGTTTTCCTCACTGGCAGGCACCTGGTGTTCCAGGCACCATGGTTTCTGTTTAACTGCCAAAGCACTGATTTATCTAAACTAAGCTTTTCCCTTATTGTTCCCCACAGAGAAGGTCTTGGCTTGCAGGTTACACTTATGATCACAGGGTTGCCAGGGAGGTCATGTCAGTAACCTATATTTGTTTTTAATTCTACAGACTGTTATACTGCTCACAGGCTTTGGAAAGTGCTGGTGCCATTTGGAGTTCCCAGCAGGTCTCTTGAGCTTTATGGAAGCCAAGACAACACTATCATAGAATGGTTTAGTTAAATCTTGATATCAACTCCCTCTGAAACCTAAAAGGATGCCAGTTCTGTGCACTAAAATAATTTCTAAGCCACCGTAGCTGACATTCTGTTCCGGTATACATGCAAGATGAAAATACACACTCATGGTGTTCGTGCACTCCAAATTCGCTGTGCAGATTTACGCTTACTGCCTGCTAACAACATGCCAGGAAGCGCCAAAGATCTATCTGTTCATAAAAATATTTATCAAATCTTTGCTTGCTCATTTTACTGAGGGTTGTATAGCAGGTACCCTTCGTCTGCTTGGCTTCTGCCACACACAAAATCAGTTCAATACACGGGTTTTTTTAAAGTTGCTGCTGTCCCTCCACAAACAGGGACAGACCTGTCTTGAGCGATTTGGTTCATGTGGGTTTAGAAACAGGGTCTGATCTGTCCCTGGTTTTCCCTTTTCCCTAAATTATAATCATTCCTCTGCTCAAATTCAGATATCTGTCCTGATTGTGCTGTTGCCCCTCAGTGACTGCATTTTGTACATCAGCCTTTACCTTCACAGTCTGTTCACTCAGATTAGAATCCCTAGTCACTCCCTCAGTCACCTTAAATGCAGGGACCTGGCACTGGTGAGTGCAGTCTGTCCTGGAAAGAATTCAAGGGGAGATTCCTTGTCCCAACACCACATGGCAAGTTTATTAGAAAACAACTAAACAGAAGGACATATGCAGCTTGGGTTAACAGGAACAAGAGTGAACTGTTAAGATGGAGTCATATGTGGGGGAAGGGACCTCCCTTTGGGAGGACCCAGGGGTCTCAGGTCTTGAGAAAATCAGAGTTCAATGATATGGGATAACTAGGGAGTGTGTCCCCAGTTCAGGTTACTAGGGAAGTGTTATAGTAATTAGGATAGATAATATTAAGAATGTATTACACTTAGAAAATGGAGTGACTTATGCCCTGTTAAATGTCATAGTGTAACTGAGTGAAATGAAACTAAACTGAGTGCAAACATAAAGATAAACATGCCACTAGGCGACACCCCTGTATGCACCTATACCCTTAGATATCACAGCCCCAGGCAGCCCATGGAGCCCACCGATAAGACACACTGAAGACACCAGAAGATGCCCATCTAAGAGTATAAGAAGATGGGACTAAGAGAGAACCGTTAGAGCCGTTCGTTCTGCTCCTCCACAGACGTTCGCTCTCCACTCCCCTTATCACACCTGACGGCGAGTCCAGATCGTGAGCCGCAGAATCGGGCCCTGAAACGAGAAGCCGAGACGCAGTTGCACGTCCTTCGTTCCAGTGTGTGTGTCTGCCGGCGCGGATCCCCAGGTGGCCTGCTGAAGCCTGGAAACCACCAGGCTAAGGTAAATAAACTTCGTGTGATTTATGCAACTTCTGTTTGTCTCCTGTGTAATTTATGCTCGGCCGAAATAGATATTAAGTACCTTGGGTCGTACGTATAAGCCCAGTCCGATAGGATTGGCGGAGGCACCCTTGGTCACCTGTGCTTGCGTCCCTGAAGGAGTTAATGGGACACTGACTCTGTCCTGGGTTCTTTGAAAGATCTGAAACCCCACACCAGCAAAACACAAAGGCATGAAATAGTCACTGATAGCAGCACAACCTTTTAAATGACAAAGCAGCCCTGGGGGCTCAGGGGGTTGAACAGATGCCTGGGGCGCATTCCACACACACAGCCCAAGGACCCCCTGGGGAGGGGAGACAACTAAAAAAATATACTCAAAAATTAAATACTTACCCCTCTTGCTTCCTTTTTGCCTGTCTGCCTTCCTCTTTAACAAAATTAAAATATGCTGTTGATATTGACCTTTGAAATTGTACTTTTAGTTCACAACACTGATTGGTTTCTCTAGTGTAGTTTCTTCTCTGATATCTGTGTTTATTAAAAAATAAAACCTCCCTGGCATGCCCTGGTGGAGCAGCAGATTAGTCAGCAGCCTTCCAGAGGGAGCACAGGCCACACATCCCCAGGACCTGGGTGAAGACCTGGGGCTGGGATGAAGGTCAAGATGAATAAAATGAATGGAATGTTTCTCCCTCCTCTCACCTGCCTGCCCCATCTGTGCTCAACTTCAGTCTCACCTGCACCTTTTTTTAAATAAAAAGGCAATAAATCACTAAAACCACATGATACAGTCAACAAAGTAAAACAATAGACAATAAGACAGGCCACGTGATATTCTGCACACATACAACCTGGAATTTCCTGAAAAAAACAGGTATTTTAACATTCACCTGTGCATTCTCCGATTTCTAACTCATGTTTTCATGTAATTAAAAGCGCACGCACCAACAGATACACCCCCATAATATCAAGAATACAACATGACTTGAAATATCAAAGAAAATATTAACAAAATGTTTAAAGAATGAAGGAAAATCACTTTGTCAAAGTATAGTCATCTCATTCTCTAAACGCACACATTTGCAGAATATTTAAAAGGCTGTATGACTGAACATGAGTGAAATACTTAGTTATCTTCACCTACTGGACTGGTAAGTTCAGCATTTCTGCTTAAAACAATCATTTATTACTGTTAGGCTGGCCCAGGGACAAAAGCAGCAGCCGCCATGCCCGGGAAAAAGGTGGCTGACGTCAGACTGAGGCATTGAAGCCCACACCTGGATTCACAGGGCCAATCCCCAATCGTGAGGTAGGAAGCCCGCGAAATTCCTTTGCTTAAAGAGCTCGCTCCCCTTTGTTCAAGCGCGACTTCCCCAGCCCTCCTTCTGCGGACTTGGGAACCTCGCCCGGGTGTGCAAACCCCAATAAAGCCCTGGCTATTCGACTTTTTGTCTAATTGACTTTTTCTCCTTGCGGAGCCCAGAAAAACCTTATAATTACATTAGCTGATTCTGAATTGCAGTAATGTAAGTTGATCAGGTGAAGACCTACGTGTAAAAAAAAAAACACTACAGTCAACATTTTGCCTGCTAAGTTTGATTTCTTATTTTCAAAAACAGTACAGGGCATTTGCGCTGGGGGTAGAATTTGGATGGGGTGTCACAAATCTACAATCTCTGCATTTCCACAAACTTCCCGATTCCACGATTCCACGTGGGGCCAGACAGGCAGGGAGGCTAAGAATGGTGTCCCATTAACTCCTTCAGGGACATAAGCACAGGTGACCAAGGGTGCCTCCGCCAATCCTATTGGACTGGGCTTATACGTACCACCCAAGGTACTTAATATCTATTTCGGCCGAGCATAAATTACACAGGAGACAGAACACAGAATGCACGAATCTCACGCGGTTTATTACCAGATTCCTGGTGGTTTCCAGGCTTCAGCAGGCCACCCGGGGATCCGCGCCGACAGACACACACACTGGAATGAAGGACGTGCAGCTGCGTCGGCTTCTCATTCCGGGCCCGATTCTGCGGCTCACGATCTGTACTCGCGGTCCCAGGCAGAGCTTCAGGCAGGTGTGATAAGGGGAGTGGAGAGCGAACGTCTGTGGAGGAGCAGAACGAACGGCTCTAACGGCTCTCTCAGTCCTCTCTTCTTATACTCTTAGGTGGGCGTCTTCTGGTGTCTTCAGTGTGTCTTATCAGCGGGCTCCAGGGGCTGCGTGGGGCTGTGATATCTAAGGGTACAGGTGCACACAGGGTGTCGCCTAGTCGCGTTTTTATCTTTATGTTTGCACTCAGTTTAGCTTCATTTCACTAGTTACTTTATAACATTTAACAGGGCATAAGTCACTCCATTTTCTAAGTGTCATACATTCTTAATATTATCTATCCTAATTACTGCAACAAATGGAAAGCCCACAGGATGGACAGCAAAAGGGCATGGAAGTCCTTCTGGCAGAGGCTTTTAGAACTAAACTGAGAAATCTGTCAAATGCCCCTCTTCCAAGCTCACCTGGAGCCACCTGCAGCAGCAGCCTGGTCTTTGATGATTAAAAGCACCCCCTTCTTATCAACAGCACTTCCTCAGGTTAAAGATATAAATAGCTGAGCGTACATAGTAATAATAGTATAGTGATATAAACAGTAATCTCATAGCAATAGGTGCGGTTCTCTCTGCCCAGAATTCTATCTACTGCTATTTGTCACCTAAAAACACTAAATTAAATCATTTAGACTTTGACTTACTAGTTAGTGAATTTATACTCACTATTCATGTTCAGTTGACACTGAGTATTGATTGTGTGTAACACCTGCTGCTCGTCCTTTTTCCTTAGTTGTAACATCTGTGTCACACTGATCCTCAATGCTCACTTTGGTTTCTCTTTGCAGAGGTGGACACAGCACATTCCCAGATTAAAGTTAGATGAGGAGAGAAAGAGCTGACATCTAGGAAGAGGCGGCTGACACCTGCAAGGAGAAGGCCGTGTGTCTCGCTCCGGGCGAACATCCAGCACGCCTGCTTCTCCTCGAGAGCATCGACTGACAGACTTACTTACACAGGCAGCCGTCACCTTAAACTACAGCTCATGGTCACAGCTGACATTAGCAGGCAACTTACAGGGTTTTGCTACATTTAGTTTTTAATTGAACTTACAGTCCTCTGTTTGAGCATATAGTACACAATGATACATTTGGAATTTTAGAGATACATTTAGTGTACTTCTAGGACACAGTTCACCTGGAAATGTTAAAGAAAATATTTCTCTGCCAGAGGCCCAAGGAATCTGCATTTTCTCCTGGAAGGAACTGAAGTGGAGCTGCACCCATTTCAATCAAGTGATCTTTATGAATTTTTCATAACATTCTGTTAAAAAGCTTTCACACCCTGCAATAAATATGTGTTTAATTTCATCCAAATCACCTCTCAAAACCCATGTGTTCAAGACCCCCTCTTGGAATGCCTCTGTCACAGAGGAATAAAGACAATAGTCTTAGGAGAGCCAGCTAGAGGGGGCTGGAGCAGAAGAAGCGCCCCAACAGCAAGGCCCTAAAAGAATGAGATCAGGCGCTGACACAGGCCCGCCCCGAGGACCCGGCTAATGAGGCTTCACAGCCAGGCACGACGGGGGCCCAGGACACAATACATTTCTAACATAAAGGAGGCCTCAGAGTGACTATAAGGTGATGCATCTTATCGCCCAGACCAGCTGGGACACAAGCATAGCAATTGAGAGTTGCCTGCAACGGACCTCCACCTCCCTGTAGGACACACGGGAAGACTGGATATGGATGCTCATCAGGCTCATTCTAACAGCCTATCTCCGGGAGACTCCCGTCCAGAAACGCCTAGAGCGAGTGAGGAGGGGGAGCCAGGGGAAGAATAAATGCGTGCACATGTTATTAGAATGTGTGAGGGTTTCCGCTTGAGCCACACCTGCTTCTCCTGTCTTGAGAAGTGTCCTTTCCTTTCATTCATTTGGAATGGGTGTGATTTTATACCTCAATATAGTTTTTAAGGAAACAAAAAGTTCATCTAATACATAAATAAAATCATGGAGAAAACCTGACTTTTAATATTGTTGTCCGTTATCACTGCATTAGTCCTGCCTTCAAACTATGTTCATAATCTCGCTGCTCCTCACACTCCGCAGCCTCCCACGTCAGGACACGACCATCCTGTATAACTGGGGTCCTGCCCACGCAGCTCTCTCCTCACCACACACTTCAGCACAGAGCAGTCCGTCTGTGACAACGTCCTCTGCTCAGAGCCTCCAGGGGCCCCACTTCATCTCCCGCAGGTCAAAGGCCAGGTTCCAGCAGTGGCCTTGAGCGCATCTTGGACGCTGCTCCCTTTGCTGCCTTTCTTCCCGAGCCTCTGACGTGACGTTTCCTCTGTCCAGAAGACACTGCTCTGTCCTCTTTAAAATCTTGCCATCTGCCACGTTGACCGCATCCCCACGTAAAGCTACAATCGACTCCCAAAACGTTCAGTGACTCCCTTTGCCCAGGCCTATGTTTGTGCATAGTTAACCATTGTTAACACCCTCCATTAATGCACCCGATTTTTCTGTTCACTTCAGTCTCTCCCCAGGATCTCTGTGCGTGCTCATACAGTCCCAGATCTAGAAGAGCACCCAGCACACAGAAGGCTCCACAAATATTTACGTAAACAATTTGTCTGCCCTCATATTCATTTTCTCTGTTCTTAAAGTAAAAGCATAATATACTTTTCTCTAATTGCATAAAATATCTCTGGAAAGATGCTTAGGAAACTGGCATCATTGTCTATAAGGAAGTGAAGTAGATGGGTAGGAAAAAGGATAGATGTCATTTTTACTCAGTTTCTCTTGAATTTTGAACCATTTGCATGGAAGAGACACAGGCAGTTTCTACAAAGTGTGCTCATATTCAGAATACTAAATATAAATGCTAGCTAAGTATTTCTAATACGTAAAAAAAAATCAGTTGTAATCCTCTAAGACATTCATTCCCTCAGGTATTAACAATTCCAGGGACAAAATTATCATACATTAAAAACTTTATTCAAAATAATGTTTATTTTTATTCTATTCAGAAACAAGATGCATAAACAGACAATTACTTGAGAAATAAATGAGACTCTTACCTCAATTTTCTCTGAATGCTTTAAACATGGATAATACACTAAACCAAAGCGAAGCAGTAATTGTAAGCCTTATAATGAATTTATTAACTTTTGGAGAAAACGTATAGCTACATTAAATATATACATCAATTATTAGTCAGATTCTTAATTCCAAAATATTACAAAGTGAATGAGAATGCATCACAATTGAGGTACATTATTTCCTTTTCATTGGACATTCGAATGAAAATTAGCCCATGGAATATTTGCAAGCCTCACATTGAATGAAATCTTGCTTAGTTTGGATACACTCTGGGTTGTGCAGAATTATTTTACCACACATATCATCATTCATATGTCACCCACTCGCATTGATGTGGGTGTCTGACACTGATGAGTGTGGAGCTCATCCCCCCCAAATTCTACCTTACTCCAGCCCCACGTGGCAAATTATTGGAAATAGGTCAGGAACACTGTGGGAAAAGGCCTGCCTACCACTTCCAGCAACTGTAAAGAAAAGCAAAGAACTTCCCGCACTTGAAACCCCTTCCCCTGATTTACATCCCTCTCTTCCCACATTGCTCCAGCTTATACAAGCATGTTCTAACCGGAAACCGGGGCTCAGCTCTTTGAGGAAGAAATCCCAGCTGAGACCACATGTGTAATAAATCTGCCTAAAATACTTCCCAAGAGTTCTCGCTTGGTTTCTCCCGAAAAACTGTAATGATACGAAGATCCACATCGCTTGAAGTTTGCAGAGAAGAGAGCTCTCCACTGAAATGGTGGTTCGTGTATATGGGGGTGGCACCTCCCTTTGTGGGTGTCCCAGGGACTGCAGCTCTCCTGAGAGTTGAGAGAGATGGTAAAGTTGCCTGGAGCTCTTGCCAGAGCTGGAGTTCTTATGAGAGTTGCTTTGGGTTCTCAGATGGGCGGGAGTAAGTAAGGGTGTCTCTTCAGACTCGGGCTGCTCAGGAAGGGCTGCTGTGTTGGGCTGACCTGCCAGCAGGCCTTAGGCGTAGCCAGCCACCCTTACCTCCTGCTTACGCATCTGCATACTTGCTCTGTAGACTTTAAGCTATTCATTCCTGCATCAATATTATGATCCATGACTACACCACAAGAAATTCTTTCTGATTCTTTGGCCATTGTTAGTGGATTCCCAATATTTAGTTTCAAGCTAATTCCAGAGGTTTTTGGAAATATCTCATCAGATTGCTCAGCAAGTGATAGTGTTACAACATCAAAATCCTTTTCAAGTTTGACCTGGCAGTTCCCACTCAATACACTTGCATTTGCTGAGTGTCTGCTCTGTGGAGACCCTGTCTAGTCACAGGCACTCTAGGCATAGGTCGTCCTTTTCACTCTCAGGCCAACTTTTAAAAAATTATTCACACTCTAAGCACCCAAGGAAGCAAAGTTTTCTCAGCCCAAGTCTTGGAGAGGCTTTGTACTCATATACTCATAAAAGAAAAGGCTCCAATTGATGCGGAGTTTGGGGTCCAGTGGTGAAATACAGGAGAGAATTCTTAGATGTTTTAAGTCAGTGTGACTTAGTAAGTTTATTAGCGGAAGAAAGAGCCCTCATGGGAGACAGAGGCCCGGGCTGGGAGATGGCAGAGGGACACCCTCATTGGCATGGGCAGGGGCTTTAGGGAGGACTGTCCTTCCAGGTTCTGTACCAGAGGTCGCTTAGTCGCGAGGAAGATCATCTGGAGGGGGTTTCCAGGAAATTCTCCAGGTCTGAGAAATGACTCCCCAGCTTTCTGGTGGTCATGAAAGGGATTCGTGGTTCCAGGAGTTTATGGTTCTTTGTTTTATTGCGGGGAATACTAGGTTGGTGAAGGGTAGTGAAGGAGATAGTCGGTGAATCTTTCCAGGGGATTGACTAGGTGGACGTCGGTCTCTAGCCGCCAGGAAGTGCCTGAGAGGCGTGACGCGGAGCATCCAAGGCCTTCTGTGACTCCGGCTGCCTGTGAATCCCTGGTCCACGACAAGCCCGCATGATTCAGGCTCTGCACTTGCCTCTACACATGCTGGGATACAGGGAGGCAGATGACTTAATAGAGTGCAAGGGTCAGTCAGGAAGGATGCACGGCTGGGGGAGAGGTGGTAGGGGTTGGTCTCCCGTGGTGGAGGGCACTATCTAGGATGATACTTTCCCCCTTCTTTTCCTTTCTTGTTTTCACTTTCAGTTTTTTTGCTAATAAAAATACAGACAATATTTGAAAGGAAAAACCTAAATTAGCCTCTTAGCTGTTTTACAGCCGCTGATGTCTCTCTAGAGAACCCGGGTGTGGTTCCTGAAAATGCAGTCACCAGGGGAAGCAACATTGCTACCTCTTAGTTTCTGCAGGGTGGGCTCTACCGTGCTGCGGTCACTCCTGCCACAAAGCTCTTCTCCTCTGAGTAAAGCAATGCCCCCCAGGCACCCCTGTTACCTAGAGAGTCTAAGACGGGCACGAGGTTCTCCAAGTTCTCTGACTCGAGGACTGGTTACCCTTCAGTGAGAATATGTATGCAAAGGGCTGGGTTTGTCATAGAACTGGGGGAGCTGCGACTCTCAGTGAATTTCTCATAATGAGCATCACATTCTGGGCAAAGGCTTTTTTGATAATAAAACTGTTTTTTTTCTCTTCTACCTGTGTGAAGAGGTTACCCGAAATGGCCAGAGATTATGCCTTTACTGACGTTTCCCAGGTTTCCCAGCCTGATAAGCTGTGTGGGAGGGGTAGGGACACATGGCAGGAGAAGAAGGGTGTTCAGGGCCTGAGGACAGAAACAGGCGCTGCGCACGGCGCGGGCAGGAAGGGCAGCTCGCAGCAAATATTGTGAAGCACTGTACACATCCATTTCCTTCACAGTTTTCAAGAAATGGGGATGAAAACTTGGGTTAGAAATTGAAATTACTTCCAACTACATGCCCGGTGATTACTGACTACATTGGGGTAAAAACTGAAACTGCTTTGGTTACATTGTTTATCACAGCAACTCCTGGGCCTAAATGAAACAAGCCATGACTTTATATTAAGACAAATTAATGAGGGTTTATGGTTTGAAACTGGATAGAGAAGACGGACGGTGTGGTGAGGGGCAGACTTGCTGTTGGTGAACTGTGTGTGGTGTATGTGTGCAGATCTGCACACTTACCTGTGCAAAGCTGTTGGTGGTGTCATGTTCCTTTATTTAAATTAATTTTTACATAATCTTGTCTCCTGTCAGCATTCAAGTAGCACACATTCTTCTACCTACTCAGCATATCCTAAGTAGACTCATCTGTCAAAAACCCTTGAACAAACATCGATAGAAAAATAGGTAAAGATAGTGAGTGGCAATTAAAAATTCATATTGTGAGATTGCAATGTAAAAAGGTAAAATGGAACTTTAAAATAACCAAGACACACCAGTTTTCACTTGGCATAGATATATAAAGCGATGATGTAAAGGTCTGTGAGAGGGGCAGTCTCAGAATTTAAGTTGCCATATTCTCAGTACCATGCTCATTTAAACACGTGTGTTTCCTTTGATCCATATTTTTCTTTTAGAATCATATCCAACAGAACAAATCTGACAATATTTCCACACCACTACTTTTAGCATAAAACACTTCAAAACACTATCACTCCCAGCAATTGATTTGAAAGTTATATTATTCCACATAAAGAAATACCACACAACCATTAATATTGTTTAAATGCTCATCGACTTAGAAAAATTGTCTTTACATCATGGCAAACTGGAAAGGACAGAATAAGGAGTCGAAGCCAAAAAACAGGATGAACATTAGATAAAAACACCTTCAAAGAGTCAGACAGCAGAAAAACCAGTTTATTAACAAACGGGATAGGACAACAAAGATGAACAACTAAATAAAAATGAATGAAGTGATTTTTCTTCCTTTCCTCCTGCCTGCCTGCTAACCTTCATTGCTGCTGCATCTTTCCTTTAAAAAACAAAAGGCCGCACCAGAAAGGAGGAAGATACATCACCAAAACAATCCCTACTACCGGCCTCTGCAAAGTGGGTCATCATCTCTCAGCTTGGCCTCCTCTTGCCTCTCTTCTTTCAAGAGGAAAGCCCCCTCTACCTCTTGAGAGCACTGTCCTTTTTCCTCCTTTCTTCAGTAAAACGTTTCTTACTCATTAACACTTTAAATCATCCCAAAATTTCCTTGAAGACTGAACTCAGGAACCTAGCATGTTGGGGCGAGGAGGAGCCAGAAAGGCGAGACAGGGACACAGGCCAGGTCTGGGGAGGGGGTTGTCCTTCCCAGACCAGGCTGCCAGGAGCTCAGCCGAGACCAACGCCAGGCTGGGTGACCCATGAAAACCGAGGGCTGTTCCTCTGCCAGCCTCCAGCACTTCGGGAACAGGGTCCCCTCTATGCACCATGTGAAATAAGAACAATTGTCTTTACATCATGGCATTTATACATCATGGATTGTGTAACAGCATCTGAAGTGTAATTCCACTTTATTTACAGCCAACCTGAAGGACACATGTCAAGTATTACACTGATTTCTACACTTATGTGTTTCTGTGTTGCTTTTTTCTTGGTAAAAAAAATTCTGTTCATGATTCACATCCCTGTGTTCATCTTACGCATCTTTATTAAGTTCAATGACCAGTCTCACATGACTATTATTATTGACTAATTATCCACTAATTACTATTATTTACTAACATGAATGTACCTGTTGGGATCAATAAAGAGGAAACTAAGTGTAGATATGTAAAGCCAAAAGCAGATCGATACAATTACCCAGGCAACTGGAAAACCAATGACCCGCCCGCCAGGAAAACTTTGGGGAGGAGGTTTTTGTTCTCTGCTGAGGCTGGGGAAGAAGCCTAGAAGCTAGTTATCTTACACCTTTTAAGTGTAAAATCACTCTGTAAACATTGTTTGTTAGAATGGCTGATTTACTTCTTGCATTTTTTCTGTAAATGACTGCCTCGTGTAAAGACAATAAATACGCGAGGAGTCAGTGACTCGGGGTAGCTATTTGGGGCAAGTTCCCCTGAGAGTTTTACCCCCTGACCCCGCTTTCTTCTATTTTGGTCTGTTTCGTTCTTTCCTTATTTTTCTCAATCCTTTGCAGTCCCTTCCTCCAGCCCTGACCTTAGGAGTTGAGCCCGACATGTACCATTAAAAATTAATCTCCTAAATTTAACACAGGAAATGCAACACATTTATAACAAAGTTCTTTCCTTCAAAACGGCTGTTAGCCTGCAGTTGGCTGCTATAACCACTAGGTGGCGACCATGTGCTGGTCTGGAGAGCCGCCCATCACCCGCAGGTGGCAGAGAGTCAATGGCTGACACTGCCGAGCTGTGCAGGATGAAGTGCTGGTGACGCCGGAGGTCGTGGGTACTGACGACCACCACTTACCTCCCAACCGCACGGTGTGACGAATCGAGAGAGCGTGGACCTTGGTGGAAACCTCCCGGGGGGACAGAGACAGCTCTGCTTCAGGGAACACAGCAACCATGGTCCGCTTGTCACTTGCTTCTTGGCTGTTGGGGAAGTCATTTAGCTTCTAGGGGCCTTACTTCCTTCACCTGTACAGCAGATGACAGCACCCGACTGGCCAATTGCTGGCCCAATTTCCCCCATAACATTTTTAAACCAATTATGGGGAAAACATCTTTGAGGTTAGGTTGTCAATCCAGCAAGAAGACATAATGCTTATTAACATATATGCACCAAATGAAGGAGCATCAAAATACATTAAGCAACTATTGTTAGAACTGACAAGAGACATCAACGGCAACATAATAATAATAGTGGAAGAGTTTAACAGCCCGCTTACAACAATGAACAGACGAACCAGATAGAAAATTAATGGCAAAGCAACAGCTTTAAATGACCAGTTGGAGCAGATTGATCCAACAAGGATATTGAACACATTATCCAATGACTGCAGAATTCACATTCTTCTCAAGTGCACATGGAACATTCTTAAAAATAGATCATGTGTGCACACAGAAAACATGTCTTAACAAATTTACAAAGACTGAAATCATACCAAACATCTTCTCTGAACACAAAGAGTTAAAACTAGTAAACAGCTACAAAAAGAAAGATGGAAGAGCCCAAGTTAATTAAGACTAAACAGTATGCTTTCAAATGACAGTTGGGCAAAAGATGAAATCAAAAAAGAATTTTAAAAATACTTAGAGGCAAATGATACAGATGATAGGAGTTATCAGAATCTATGGGATGTAGCAAAATCAGTACTAAGAGGGAAGTTCAGTGCAATCCAGGCCCACCTCGAGAAATGAGAAAAATCTGAATCTAATCTTACATTCTAAAAAACCTAGAGAAAGAAGAGCAATTAAAGTAAAAGAAGCAGAAGAAAGGAAATAATAAAAATTCAAGCAGAAATAAGCAAAATAGAAAAGAAAAAGACAACCTAGAAGATCAACGAAACCAAAAGTTGGTTCTTTGAAAAAGTAAGCAAAATTGACAAATCATTAGCTAAACTCAGGAAGAAATATAGAGAAAACTCTCCTAACCAGAATCAGAAATGAAAGGGGAGAAGTTACAATAGATACCACAGAAATACAAAACATCATAAGAGACTGCTATGAACAGCTCTATGCCAATAAATTGGTCAACCTTGAGGGCATGGACAGAGTTTTAGAAAAATACAGAAAAATACCAAGATTGAACCCGGAAGAACTGGGCAACCTGAACAGAACACTAACGAGCAAGGAAATTGAAGAGGTAATCAAAAGTCTTCTAAAATATAAAAGTCCAGCACCAGACCAAGAGCAAAACTACAGAGAAGATTTAATACCTGTTCTTCTCAGATTCTTCCAAAATATGAAAAACGAAGAACACTCGCAAATACTTTCTATGAGGCTAACATCACACTGATACCAAAAGTCGACAGAGATGTCACCAAAAAAGAAAATTACAGACCAATATCTCTAATGAACACAGATGCAAAAATTCTCAACAAAATATTAATAAACTACATCCAACAATATATCTAAGGATCATCCATCATGACAAAGTGGGATTTATCCCAGGGGTACAGGGATGGTTCAATAAGTGTAAATCTATTAATGTAATACACCATATCAACACGAGCAGGGAGAAGAATCCACAAGATTACTAGAAGAGATGCAAAGAAAAATTTGATAAGATACAACACCCATTTATGATAAAAAAACCCCCTGCATAAAATTAGTATACAAGGTACATACCTCAACATAATAAAGGTCGTATATAATAAATCCACAGCCAATATCATAGTCAATGGTGAAAAATTGGAAGTATTTCCTCTAATGTCAGGAACAATGTCCACTCTCACCACTGCTAGTTAACATCACACTGGTGGTGGTAACCAGAGCAATCAGGCAAGAAAATCAAATAAAGTAAAGGAATCCAAATTGGAAAGGGGGAAGAATTTGCAAATGACATGATTGTATATATTGAAAACACTAAAAACTCTAAAAAAAACTACTGGACCTAATCAATAAATACTGTAAAGTAGCAGGCTAAAAAATCAATGCGCACAAGACTCTTTACTGTTTTTATACGCAAGCAACATACTAGATGAAATGGAATCAAGAAAACTACCCCACTTAAAATAGACGCAAAAAGAATCAAATGCCTTGAAATATACTTAACTAAGGAGGCAAAAAAACAATACAATGAAAACTACAAGTCCTTCTTAAAAGAAATAGAGGATACAAGGAGATGAAAAGACATCCCTTGCTCATGGTTGGGAAGAATCAACATTGTTAAAATGGTCATCTTTCCTAAAAAAAATACGCAGATCTTGTGCAATTACCATCAAAATCCCACAGGCATATCTCAAGGAAATAGAACAAAAAAATTAATTTGTATGGAACAATGAAAGACCCCGAATAGCCAAAGCAACTATGAGAAAAAAGAATCAATTTGGAGGGATTACACTCCCAGATATTGAGTTATACTACAAAGTGATAGTGATCAAAACACTGTGGTACTGGAATAATAACAGAGACGGAGATAAGTGGAATAGAACTGAATCACCAGAAAGTGATTCACTCACACACAGTTAATTTAAGACAAAGACTCCAAAAACGTGCAATGGAGAAAGGAAAGTCTCTCCAATAAATGGTGCTGGGGAAACTCGTCAGTCACAGGGAAAAGAATAACGCTAGACCACTCTGTAACGCTATCGACAAAAATTAACTCAAAATGGACGAGAGACTTGGTCATAAGACCAGAAACCATAAAATTCTTGGAAGACAACATAGGAAAGACTTTCCATGACATCAGCCTTAGGGAGGGTTTTGGCTCCACCATCAAGGGAAACAAACAAACAAACAAACAAAACAACTGGGACTATATCAAACTAAAAAGATTCTTCATGGCAAAAGAAAACATCACCAAAGCAAAAAGACAGCCTACTAATTGGGAGAAGATATTTGCACCCATATTTTTCTGTCAAGGACTTAATGTCCAAAATATACAAAGAACTTTTATGAGTTCTTAATAACAGGAAAACAGGCAATCCACTGAAAAACGGAAGGAGGAATTAGAGAGACATTTTTCTGAAGAAGCTATACAGATGACTAACAGGCACATGAAAAGATGTTCCTCCTCCCTGGAGGAGCAGTGAAATACCAATTTAAACAACAGTGAGGTATCATCTTACACCTGAGAGATTAGTTATATCCATATGTCTGGCAACAACGAATGATGGCAGAACGTGGAGAAAGGGAGCACTTCTGCACTGCTGGTGGGAGTGCAAACTGGTGCAGGTCCTTTGGAAAACAGTGTGGAGGCTCCCCAAAAACTTGAAGGTGGAAATCCCATGCGATCACGCCGTCCCACTTCTGGGTGTTTGCCCGGAAGACACAAAAGCACTGTCCGCAGAGACATGTTGTTTGTTGTTTGTTGTTTATCGTGGCCTCATTCACATCCTCTCCGAACTGGAAACTCAGTGCCCCATGTCAGGTGATGGATAAAGAAGACATGGTCCATACACACAATGGACACTGCACAGCCCTGAGAAGAGAGGAAACCCTCATTTAAATCAGCATGGAGGGATCTAGAGGGGATTATGCTGAGATAAGTTAAAAGAAGTTATATCAGATGACCTCACTCATCAATGGAATTAAACAGACAAAACAAAGGAACAGATGAAACAAAACCCACCCTTGGACACTTGCAACTGAGATCACCGACAGGGAATGGGACGGGGTGAGGTGAGGGGGACAAGTGGTGGCGGAGCCCATGGGACAGTGGTGAAGACACTTGGTGACGTGGCGGAGGACAGGTGTGCTGACATGTCTCTGAGAAATGGGGAAAATGAACATATGGGGAACTACACGAGTTTATTTTAATGTGTAAAACAAATTTACCTCAATAAAATACTAATTGAAAAGAGTCCCCTTTATTTCCATTGTGTCTTATTGATCTCGCATGAGTCAGTCACTGTGGCCAGGGTGTGGGATACACAGCCAGGTCAGACTGAGGTCGCAGGCTCCAAGCGTGAGTGCAGGGACTGAAGGTGCGAGACAGAGATGTGCATTATCAGGAGATGTGTGTCTAAAGACGAGAAGCACAGCAGCAGAAGCAATCCGAGTCTTATCCGGGAAACTCTGAGGCGGGTTCACAGGAAAGTCAGGAGTCGGCAGAGTCTCCCCTATTACAGGCACAAGTCTATGTTTATGTCCATTTTCAGGCAGAAGTTCTATAGCTCTGGTTAGATTGACAAAGTCCAGCTCAAAGAGTTGCTATTCCGAGGTAACGGTGGATGTCGAGCCAAACTAAATTGCTTTTTTAAGCAACGACACCACATCAGTATTGTCATCTTACGTGCTTTCAATAGAAGATGTCGAATCTGCTTTTAACCTGCCTTTTCCCATGATAGTGGACCCCCTGGGATTACCCTCAACAGCAAATGCAGAGTGGAATTCAGTTTATATCTTTCTTTCAGGTTCTAAAAGCCAAAGACCCCTTTTCCCTGCCAAGAAGGCCCACGTCTGGGACCGCAGCAGAGGGGCCCCATGTGCGCCCACAGGGCCAGCTCTCGCTCCGCTCGGGCACCGCGGCCTTCATGCTCCTCAGAGCCTGTCTCGGAGCCTATCTGCCCAGATGGAGCACAGCTCCCTCTGAGGGAGGAAAGGCCTTTTGGAAATGATTTCCCTGTAATGACTGCAGGCCTCACGCAGACTGACATTTCTCTGCTAATGCCAGGCCGTGGCCCAGCGTGTGTGTTGACACCAGATAACGTGAGTCCAATGGCTGATAGGGTGGCGATGAGCAAACATTTGGCGGCCGGCAGAATCCCTTACTTCCTGAGCCTCCACCACCACAGACTCATTGAAGGCCAAACACACAGAAACCAACTCCCCTTGCCCTTTGCGTTTGCCGGGAGATGAGGTTACCCCCGAGCGACCGTCGTAAATAACTGCCCTATATTTCCTGCTCCAACTTGCACTTTGGATTTTAATCAGGTTCAAACCCTGCTTGGCATTCTCCCATCTGTGTGACCCACAGGCTGGCCCAGGGATGCTCAGCCCTTCCTGTGCCCGTGAATCGCCCAGCACCTCGTTCAAACGCGGGCTGCACTCGGCAGGTCTGGGGTGAGGTCCCAGCGCTGCATTTCTAAGCAACTCTCAGTGGTGCTGATTGTCGAAGGTCCACATGTCTGAGATCAAGGGGCAAGGTCACTAGCTTTCAAGCCTGCCTGCACATCGGGGTCACGGGGGCCTTGTGGAAACACCAATGGCTGGGTCCCACGCTCAGGTTTTGGGGTGACCTGGTGTCGGGGAGCCGCTGTGGGTGATTCTGGAGGGTGCTCGAGAACCACTGGGCTGACCCCTCGTCCCGCAGGCTCAGAGCTCGCTCCTCCTCTGAGCCATGGGGCCTGCTGCCTCCACTTCCTCTCCACGCACCCGTGACTGGCGTTCGCGGAGACTTTGCGGTGGGTGAACCTTCCATACACCCCAGTGAAATCAGGACTACGTCTGTCCCCATTCTGCATGTAGGAAACAGGTTCGCGCTCTGTCCCGGGTCACACAGCTATTGAGGAGCAGTGTCAGGGCCCACGTAGGCCTCTGTCCCCGGAGCACCAGGTGCGTTAGGAGACTGGCCTCCAGCGTCAGACGGACTTGGGACCGACCACTCACTGTCATGACCTGGAGCATGAGCCGCATAACATGGGGTGATCAGAGCGCTCCGAGCAGCGGGCTGACGCAGGTCCCATGGGTCTGGGTCGCAGGAGGCCTTCTGCCACCCACAGCCTGGCCCGCCAGCCGCGTGCGGCCCAGCACACAGCCTTCTGGCTGCAGCCCCTCCCGTGCCGAGGCAGCTCTCCGCTGGACAGCGGGCTCCTTTAGGGAGGGAAGGCCAGGGCGGCGCACCTGTGGTGTGCACGGTTTCATGCGGCCTCAAAGGGTTTTCTCCGCCCCACGGGATCCAGCAGCAGCAGGGACTGGGCTCACCGGTGCTCGTCAACCGATGGCCTTCTCATCGCGTGTCAGTCCGTGGAAGATGATCGGAAGGGTTATGACGCGATGGCCGTCAGAGCCACTCAGGCATTCGCTGCCCTGCGCTCACCCCCAGGGGACAACGGGGACGACTGTCCTGGACCCGCAGCGTCCGCTGGGCTGCCTGCGGCAGATCCCAAGCCGCGGCGAGAGCGGCGCACGGGGCTGCATTCTGTGTGCTCCAGCAGCATCGGGATTGTCCCCGCAGCTCTGAAAGCCCAGCACCCTGGGAGCCCAGCTTCCAGGCAGGTGGAGATGGCTGGTCTCCTCGCCTCGGCCACACGGCCTGGCCACGTCCCTTCCCGACCTGATGCCTAACCCACGCCTGCCGGCCTCCTCTCCTCCCGGAGGGGCTGTGGGCGCCAGCTGGCTCCCGCTGCGCAGCTCGTCCCCTTCGTGATGGCCCACACCCCGCCCGGCAGAGCGCTGCCTCGTGCCGGCCTGGTCGTGACAGCACGCGCTCCCCGCCCAGCATGGCTCTCGGCTCAGACGGACGTCTTTCTCGCTCCTCAGGGCGTGTGGCAGCCGAGGGACGCTTTGTCTGGACATCCTAACGACAGGACTGCTCATAAAAGAGCACGCCCCCACTTCACTCCCCCTTTCCCAAGGCTGAGGACGCCCTTTCAGATGAAGTTGGGGTTTATTTTTAAGCTCGACAAGCAGCATGACAGGCGCTACCAACGCTGGGTTCTGACGATACCGTGGGGCGACTTACAGACGTCCCCTAACCAGTCAGAGAGCGTCCACAGCCAGTGCCCCCGTGACCAGGGGCAGCTGATGCCGGGACCGGCTGTCAGGCTCTGTCCCCGTGCCAGCGCCCGCTGCGCGCGCCCACGCGTGCAGCTGAGTTTGCAGAGGAAGCAGGGAGCCCTGGCAGGGACTGGCTCTGGTGGGGCGCACTGTCCCCTGCCCAGGCGAGAGCCTTGTCACAAGCTGTCCTCCCCCCGAACAGGTGCCCTTACCCACTCCTGCTAGAACGGGCCACACCCCCACCAGAGCCGGGGGAAGTCCCGCCTCCTCTGCAGGCAAGGGGTCTCTGCCCACTGGGGTGCGCGGTGGCGGGGTGGCCTTCTCTGACCCGCAAGGCATCACCAGATTCTCTGCTGGAGACTCAGAAGCCTTGAGTTCTGGTCCAGGTCCTGTTGTATCCTGGCAAACTTTGAATAGTGTGGTGAAGTGGATGCATCACCCCGAGTCCCAAAGGACCTCATGACCACTCGCAAAGGAAGTGAGGACGGCGACCAGCAGGGGCTCCATGAGATAGCTTTCCTCAGTGGCTCTGCGGCCGACGGCTGTTTGAAAGGAGACGTGCAGTGGGGGTGAAGGCAGCAAGCAGGAGGGGGAGGGAGGCGGAGAAGCATTTTATTCACTTCAGTTAGTTTTCATCTTGGTTGTCCCCAGTCCTGGGACACAAACCAGGCCCCTGGGATATGCGCGGACCGTGCCCTTCAGGAGGCGGTAGACCCAACCACTATACCAGGACATGTCGAGAACAGTTTTGAAAACAGGTAAACTAGATCTTTTTGCAGGAACTTCTCCCCTGGATGTTTCCAAGTGTCTGCAGGATCGACTGCCCAGGATCTCTTATCTCCAGGCTTTTTTTTTTCAGACACTGCACAGATATAGATGCAGATATTGACACAGATACAAATGTAATTATAGATTGTGCTATCTGGTGATGTCTGCAGAGCAGATGGAGGCCCATCTGCTGCGGGGGGTTTGGGAGAAACCTGGCGGGGGCCCAGGACTGGGACAAGCGCAGGGCTCAGCCGTGAGAGCCCGAGAGACTCAGGGGTTCGGGCTGGCCCCGCACCCCCGCTGGGCGTGGCCGAGCTAGGCCCCAGCGCGTTCTGACTGCTCCAGGAGACTTAGCAGTCAAGGCTGTCTCACTGCTGGGTCAGTTAAAAGCATCTCTTTGGTGGAACACTGGGCAGGGTCGCCCTCAGGGACACATTTTAGGGGCTGCTTTTTAGAGCGAGAGCGGCTTTCACAGATGTTCAGTTATTCTCCACTCGTGGAAGGAGGGCTCTCCGCAGCTTTGCTAGAAGAATTGTGGCTGAAGGTGTTAGCGACCGACGACGAGTGGAGGCTGAGTGGCCAGCGGTTTCGCGGCTCTAGGCCGCCTTCTGCTTGTTCCAGAGGCTGGGAGGCCAGTGTGGTCACAATTAATCAGTTAGCTTATGGATTCGCTAAATCTTTGCCTTTGTAAGTTGGGATTTTAGTCAACATCCCCTGAGACCTACGAGACGGAACCTTCCCCGAATCTGGATGACGGCCCAGAGAAGACCTGCACCCTCAGCTGTCACCCTCCTCTTGCTCCGTTCCCTTCCCGGGGGGATTGCAGCACAGGGGTTGGGGCGCTGGGACACCACGGATTGAAGAAGACCCGGGAAGAAGCCCCTTTCTTCATCTCCTCCTTTTGCAGTTTATTCCCATTTTGAAAGTGATTTATTGAGCAGCTACGATGTGCCGGGCACATGTCCGTATCTAGAGCCCAGAGCTCCCTGGATATGGTCCCTGCTCATGTGCCCAAGTACATCTAAGTTCTCTGAAGCTTCCAAAGCTGACGGTGCTGGGTCTTGTCAGGAATGAGCCCCAGCTCAAGCTCTCCCATGTTCCCCAAAAAGAAATGAAAGGGCTCTCTCATAATAAGCCAGAGACGCCCCGTGGGCCGTCCGGGGACTGCGGCATGTTGAAGGGGGGCTGGGGCCGCAGGTAGCCGAGGGCCCAGAGGGCCGAGCACTGAGCTCTGTCCAGCGCCAGCTTGAGGGGAGCCCTGGAGTGCTGGGATGGACAGGGGAGCTGTGGTCCAGCAGAGAGACGGCCTCTCAGCTGGGCAAGCCCCTCCGATGGAGGCGCCTCCTACTCCCACAGCACACAGTGCCTGCATCGCGAGACGCTCATGTAATGCTGACCTCTGACGACAACTTGGCTCCACACAGGTTTAGTTTAGGCCACAGCCACTGAGGACTGTGTGCTGACCCTGGGGGTCTGGGGGAGCATAAGGCATCGGGGCTCCCAGGCCACAGAAACCACCCAGAGGCCGCACCCTGCAGGCGGGTCCCGCAGAGGGAGGCCCGGTGGGGAGGCCGTGCTGCGGAAGCCCGTTGGGGTAACTCCAAGTGACACGAATGTCAGTCTAGAAGGTGGGTGAGATCTGTGTGAGAAGCATCAGGTAAGTCAACAGTGGTCTTTTAGAATAATTTGAAAAGCCAAACGAGGAGAAACAGGCCAAACGCAGAAGTCGAAAGGCTGCATTCTGTCGCTGGCAGGAAATGCCTGCCGTGAGCAAACGCACAGACAGAAGCAAGTCCCAGGGCTGCAGAGACAGGAACCGGGGCAGCTCGACCACAGCCCAGCTTCTGCTCGGGCGACAACAGGATTTGAGCGACGACGGTGCTGGGTGCCCGGCAGTGTGGGTGCGGTCCAGGCGACGCTCGGCAGCGGCTTAAACACGTAGGCCGCCCGCGCCCCTGCGGTGTCTCCCCTGCATCAGGGTCCCAGGTCAGGACCGCGGCCCGCGGAGCGACCGGCGCGAACGCTGCGTAAATCATGCTCCTTCCTCCTCTCCTCCCGCCTGCCTGCTCGCTGCCGCGCTTTGAAATAAAACATAGACTCAGTCACACACCAGAAGATCATGCAACAAACCAGAACCACTGAATTGCACGTGTTATATCTCAGTAAAATTATTTTAAAACCAGTCCAGGGTCTGTGAGTTCTCCCAACGACAGCTAAAGGGGGGATGAAAGTCAATGGCCGACACAGAATGAGCTTTTAAAAATGAATTTTATTAAATATTTCATGAGTAATTTTTGAGTCAGTTTTTGAATAAAGATAAGCTCAGAGAAGACCCTTCTGTTGCAGGGGATCCAGGACGGAAGGGCTGGCCCAATGGGAGCTGCTGCAGGCGCAGCCAGGAGCCGCCTTTCTCCTACGCTGGAGCCCGCAGCAGCTCGCCAGCCAGGGCGCGGGGGCGGGCGCGGTGCCCCAGAGAGGAGCCCCCGAGAGCCGCCCGCAGGCGTGGCCGGTGCAGGGCTGCTCTCGGTGTCTTGGCTGCAGGTTGGCGGCGCTCTCTGCTCCCAAAAAGGCCTCTGGCAGCTGCGGGACCAGCCCCAGGGACAACAAAGGTCTCAGGGGACCAGTCTTTCCAGGCAGATTCGAGGGCAGCCTCTTTTCTGGTGGCGGTTCTCAAAAGGTTCAGCTTAGGTCCCTTGATCACTTCTGAACCAACCACGTGCCCAGAAGAATGCAGAGGGCTGACTGGCACGGCCGTGTGCTCTCCTTACCCCCCGGGGCCTCTCCGATGAGGGGCTGAGGGTGGTGTGTCCTAGAGTCGCGTGCGGATGTGGGAGGCCGCCGAGTCTTGCCCTCAAGAGCCCTCTCTGGTCCCTAAGAGATTGAAGTTCAGCGCGAAGCAGTCGGCAGAATCTTGCTGCTCAGCACCGTGCTCTGGGTTGGCAGCCCTGTGTCCAGTGTCTCTGCCAGTTCAGCCTCCACTGCCCTTCCCCACTGACTACATGTCGCTTTCCTCCTTCGTTTCCCTGATTGGCCTGGCAGTCCTTTAAGGGCAGGTGCTCTGCCTGCTTCCTCGTGGGGCTCCCAGATGGCAGGACCTCGGCAGGACCTCGTCTGCTCAGTAACGGCCCTGTGTGACTCGCACGTCGGCGGTGTGGGTTTCCACACAGGCCTGAACACTCGGCCTAAGTTTCTAAGCAAGTTAGTCCTAGAAAGTTCCGACTAGACTCCTGTTTAAAAGTTGCTCAAAACTATTTGCCTCTGTTCCACCACTAAGACTTTTAAAAAGTCTTGTTTAATGTCTGAAAAGGTAATGTTTTACATGTTTTGTCAGGCATTGCCAGACACTGCTGCGTTACATGAGCAGCCGCGCTGCTTCCAGAGGGGACGCTGGCTGGAGCCTCCTTCTCCCTGAGAACACGTGTGGAGAGCTGCTGCTTTGACTTCAAGCCTGCAACGAAGTCCACTGGGTAAAATTACTTGTAACTGATGAAACCAACCTCTTATGATGGAAAACTGGTTGTCTGCAATATTTTCCTCTTTCAACCACACGTTTCCATGCCTCAGTGAGTAACACTGCATGCCAGCCAGTACAGATACACAGACACCTAGGATAAAGGGTGGCAGGAGAGCTGCTGCATCAGGTGGGACGTGCATTTCTAACTTGGTAATTTGGGGGTAGGTGACTGCTAGCTTCTGACAAGCTGGCTGAGGTGAGTGAATGTGCATTGACTGCCATTTCTGTGGCGTCCAGGATGCCGGTGCTCGGCAGCTGTTATCACATGCGGATGCTGCCATTTCAACATGGAACACGCGGTTGAATTTCTGTTTTTATTGTGAGCACATTTAGCTTATTTTATGTGTGTGAGTTACTTGCATTCCTCCTTCTGTGAGGTCTCTGATGGCAGACCCCATGCCGTTTCAGAATATTCCGGAGCACTGATGTCACAGGGGAGGTTCTAGAAGAGCAGGTCACAGGGAAGGACTGCTGTTCAGAAGCCCTTGGGTGAAGGCAAACGGTGCCAAGTAGGCAGGCAGCACGTTCAGGAGCCGAAAGCAGGGCAGCAGCTCTCTGCCAGCAGGCACCAGGTGCCGCGGGGTCTGCTCCCGGCTTGCCGGGGAGGCACAGGCCCCGGAGCGTGGGGGCCGGTAAGCGGTGTCTGGCAGCGGGAACTGGCAGGGGGGGTGCAGCCCAGCACAGCAGGCCCCTCAGCAGGTTCCCGCACTCTGATGACCGTTTTCTGGGCTTCAGCTTGTCCACTCACAAAGATCCACTAGGCACCGACCATCGCCTGCTCTGGGCTAAGTTCTGGGACTAAAACAGGGAGCAAACACTCCCCGTCCTTGCACTCTGGTTTGGGCGATAGATAAACAAATCAATGAGCAAGGTAATTTCTGATATCGGCGTATATTATGAAGAAAAGAAAAACAGCTTTCTGTGCGGGGGCAGTGAGCTCCCCTGAGCTGAGAGCGAGCGTGTGATGCTGCAGGGACAGGGCTCCAGGCAGAAGGGAGAGCAGGTGCAGATCCCGTGTTGGAGTGAGATGGGCTTGTTCCAGCACAAGTGGGCCTGCAGGTGGGTGGGGGGACTGGGACAAGACTGTGCTGCGGACGCACTGAGGGGGACTAGAAGGGTCCTTCCTCTGGGCTGAGGAATTGGGATCACATTTAAAGCAAGGGGGTCCATGGGAGGTGGGTGACAGGATGGGCCGTGTTTTTGGAAAGGCCTGTCTGGTCCTGCGGAGCATGGGCGTGGGGAGCAAGCGAGGGCCTGGGGTCTGGGAGCGCAGTTGGGAAGCCTGGACAGAAGTCCGCGAGGACGCTGACTGGGACCAGGCTGCACATGGAGGGCAAGCAGGGAGGTGGTGCCAGGGCGGCTCCAGACCCCCACGGGTGGGCTGCTGGAGACCAGGTGGCAGGAGGACTCAGCTGCCTTTGTGGCCGAGATGGGCCTGTCCTCTGGGAGACAGCACCTGAAAAGATGATTTTCTCTGCTGGGAAATAAGAACACGGAGTTTTCTTGTGCACTGGATTTCGTTAGTAAGCAAAGGGCATGAGGGTCGGTTTGGCACAAAAAAGCGGGTGGCCACGGGGATCAGCTGTTTATGCATTTGACTCAGTCACTCTTTAATCGAGACAAGGAGTGAGTACTGTTGGAAGCTGCGATACAGGAGGAGACTAAGGCACAGAGAAGCGAGTCGCTGCTTTAGAACATTTCTGGGCTCGCTCAGGAAGGGGCGAGCAGGTTGGACCCAGCCGCCAGCTCCAGGTCTGCGCGCTCACAGGCCCGGCCCCCCTGTGTGTGCAGCCCACTCGCAGCTGAATTCGAGCAGAAGTTTGAAAGTCTTCTGATGCAGGAGCATCCTTACTCACGTCTGACTTTAGGCATTCACAGCAGTGGTCTCAGCAATGCACATCGGGGCCCCAGGAGACGTGGGACAGTGTCTGAGGGGGCAGTGCTGCTGGCCGCTGGAGGCCAGGCGTTCTCCTGAATGACCCCCAGTGTCACCGGCCCCAACAAAGAAGAGTCTGCTCCGGTACCAAATGGAGAACCTGCATAGGTGGGGATGGGCCAGAGTTCACGCGCGCCTATGAATGCTGTCAGCTGTCCCGTCAGCGCGTGTGCTGCGTGCGGAGTGCGCAGCCAGTGGGCAGGTGTGCAGTTGTGTGCGATGGCACGCGCCAGTCAGAGAGGCCCTAGCCATGTGCAGCGCGCCGGACAGTCCCTGCGAGGTGTTCTGACGTGTGTGAGGGCAAGCAGGGCCTAGAGTGAGCATTTCTGGCAGCAGCGTCTGGAGACAGGAGGTGGGGCAGCGTCCGGGCGGGGAGAAGCTTGTGTGAAGGCCCCAAGGTGGACATAAGGGGAAATTGGCATGGGTGCAAGGGGAGCGGTGTGGGGCATGCAGGGAGGAGCCGTGGGACTGAGTCGACTGAGGGGGGTCTCCAGGTGGAGGGAGGGGACAGCAGCGCCAGAGCACGTGGGATTTAAAAACCAAGTGTGGGTTTGCTGTGCAAGGCACAGGGAAGTAGCAGGACTCTGTCAGTGACATTTTGTGCCAGCTGCGGGGACTTGTCTCAGGTATGGTAGAAAGTACCACCAGGAGCTGGCCTGGAGGAGCAGAGACCGAGAGGCTGGGCTGTGACTCAGCCCGCAGAGATGATGCAGGTTGGGTGATGGTGACGAAGTGGGTGGAGGTGGTGGCAGCAGAAATGGAGAAGAGCCAAGTCAAGGTTGTTCTCTGAGTGCCCCAAAGACCCCTCTGACCCCGCCACCAGCCAAGGAAGCAGCAGCTCCGTGAGGTCAAATGGCTTGGCTGTGTTCCCTGACCCAGCTCACAGTGGCCGGTCGGAGCTGCACACGGCTTTGTCTCCTTGTGTGAACAGAAAAACCGAAGCCCTGGACTCCGCTGTGCGGAGGTCGGGGCCTCACTTCAGAACACATGCGGGACAGACGCAGTGAGCGACCCCAGTGAGCACGACATTCGTGCTGCCGTGGCAGCAGCATGGCAGTTGCTTTCCTCTCTTACCCCATTTTCCAAAATGCATGCGATGAACAACTTGGGCGTCTCATGATGAAGGGGTAGAGGGTTTGAGCACGTGTGTCCACCGTCAAAGAGAAAACAGTGGGAAAGCCAAGTGAAGCATCGGCTTGCTGGCGGGAGGCCTCTACGAGAGCGCACTCCTGGGAACAAGGACTCAGTGTCCAGGGTACACAGTGGCCTGAGACCGACTGAGGCTGGAGGAGCAGGGGGTGAGGCCCGGGCACGACGCCTTGGAGCACAGAGTTGCATGCCTGCCCCCACAGAGCCCGCCTTCTCCTTCAGAGAAGCCAGCGCCCCGACTCGCTGCTGGCGGCCCGGAGGATGGAGGCCTCCGTCATCCTCTCCGTACTGGGCTGCCTGCTGGCTCCCAGCGCTGCTGCCGTCATGGGCCGCTGCGAGGTGGCCAAGAAGCTGAAGGACGGAGGCCTGAGCGACTTCGAGGGTTACAGCCTGGAGAACTGTGAGTGCGCCCGCCCGCGCCCGCCCGCGCCCGCCTGCGGGCAGGACAGGCGACAACTGTGTTCCATCTAGGGGTGTGCCTGGCCTACTTCGAGAGCAAGTTCAACCCCACTGCCGTCTACGACAGCAGCAACGCGCAGGGAGATTACACCGGCTTTGGCCTCTTCCAGATACGCAACAGCGACTGGTGTGACCGCGGCCGGAACCGCTGCCACATGTCCTGCTCCGGTGGGCCCCCGTGTCTGCCCACCGGGCAGAGCTGACGAGTTTAGAGCGGGGGCCGGGCAGGGGAGGCAGCAGAGCGGCCAGGAGCGGGCGGTGGTGGAGAGGACGCCGCAGAGCCAGCAGCCGAAGGGGAGCACAGAGGGCTCTCCTGGGCCTGACTTCCTTCAAGGAGACAAGCTGCTGCTTGGACAGGCGGGGTCCCTGGGAGGGGACAGGAGGGGACAGGAGGGGGCAGGAGGGGGCACGAGTGGCCATTGAGGGGCGGCCCCCCGCTCCTGGGGCCCAGATGCCTGAGAGCAAGAGCCGGAACTTAGAGCAGGGGACACTTGTGCCCTGGTCACTCTGCTCTATTTTCACAGATTTACTGAATCCAGACTTAAAGAAGACAATCGAATGTGCCAAGAAGATCGTGAAAGGGAAGAAGGGCATGGGAGCATGGTGAGTGCACCCAGCCGCACCCCGGAGCCGTCCGGCGCGGAGCGCCTGGCCTTCCGCAGTCCCGAGGGAACAGAGCACGGGCTCGCTCTGACCTCCGGCAAAAGCCGGCAGTGGACCGCCCTCCACCCCCCACGTCCAGGATGCTAGGGTGGACCAGGCCGAAATAAATCTGTGTTAGTTCCGCTCATCTCTTTTCTATAAATTGCTGCAAGACTTGAAAAATACTTTCCGGGTTCTCGGTGCGTGTTCTAAGATGGCTTTCCAGCAAGCCAGTGCCGATGGACACTTGTCTGAGTTCCGTGAGATGCGTATCTACTGCCACCGATTGCAAACCTTCACCGCTTGAAAGGGAAATGAAATTTTGTCTTGTATTCTTTCGCGTTTTGCGCTATCCCATTAGGGCGTTGTCCCTCTCTGTTCGCTATATAGTCAGATTCTTTGGTGAGTGCTCCCGGCCCGGTGCTTTGCCTAATTCTGTGCTCAGGTCGTCACATTGCCCTGACAGAGCTCTTTACATATCAGGTGCCTTAACTGATCGCTGTGTGTTTGTCACCAAAGATCGTGGCACTTCTGACCGCTCCCTTAGCAGGTGCTTGTTTGGGAGCCCGTTCTCAAGTGCGGACTGGCTGTCACTCTGGTTCCGCGCCCTCGTGTTATAGGGACCATGCCGTGTGGCCGTATTTACCCGCTCGTTTCTGCAGCTCTGCGGGGGGCTGGCAGCGCCACATCCTCGACTTTCTTGGTGAACCTTTGGGCAGTTTCCATGTTTCCATGGAATGAACCTCTGCCATAAACCTCTCTTTGCGTGAATATATAAACTGATTTCCACTGATCATACCAAGAACAAAATCACCGCTTAGTCCTGATTTGGCACAGTCGACCAAGAATTGTTCTAAAGGGATTTTATCAATTTATCCTCCCTCAGCAGTTATGGGTTCCAGTTGTCCCAGATTCTTGCCAATGCTCGTTGTTTCTGGTTTATCCCTGTGGCTGGATAGTGCACTGTATTTTAATTTGCATTTCCCTGATAATGAATGAGGTCAAGTGCTTTTTCAAATGTTCATTGTCCATTTAGATACCTTTATATAAAGTGCCTGTTCAAATATTTTGTCAGTTTTTCTATTGTGTTATCATTTTCTTATTGTCAGGGGTTATGTATATGCTCTGGGCACAGTTTTTGCTGGATAAAAGTATTGCAAGTTCTGCCTTTATTCTGTAGGTGACCTTTTCACTCTGAACGGAGCCTTGAGAAACAAGCTATTAGCTTAACTGTAGTCTCTATTACTATTTCTTTTTATACTTATTTTAAAGAGATATTTCATGAAGATAATATGCATAATTTTTTTCTAAAAGTTTCTTTCACTTTTTACCTTTGGTTCTACAATACCTTTTCTTTCTTTTTGTGCCTTATTGAATCGGCCCGGGTGACACGGGGCTGCGGCCCTGGCGACCTGAGCTCCTCTCCTCTTTGCAGGCCGTCCTGGTCCTGGAACTGCCAGAACTCTGACTTCCTAGCACGGTGGCTGGACGGCTGCAGGCTGTAGCTGGGGCAGCCGGAGCCTCACCCACTGCCCCCAGGACATGCTGGCCACCGTCTCTCAGTTCCGTCACTCATCACACCGTGTGGCACCCCCGATGGAAAAGGACACATGTTTGCTTCCTCCTGGGACAAGGATGAGAATAAATCAGCTCGTTCCTCACCCAGGCCCACCAGCAGGTCTGTCTCGCTCCTTCTCAGAGGATGGGCTGGGAGGAAGGCGCCTCCTGAAGACAAGACGTCTCGCAAATGTCCGCGTGACACAAGACGAGAAGCTGTAACAGGAAGCGAGGGCGAGCGCAGGCGGGCGGAGGGTCAGCCCAGCGTGGTCCCGGCCTGGCACGCTGGACACTGGGAGGCAGGAGGCACTTGCCTTCTGCATCCCCCGGAGAGAATCCAGCTACAGCAGTTCTTAGGAAAGCCAGGTTTTACATGCCTAGTAACCACTCACACTCTTGTAGATACACTTTGGAAAATACAGAAACAAAGGGAGAATTCTCTTGTGACCTTGGTTCTCAGAGGTGACCACAGTCACCAGGGGCTGCTTCCCTGGGTCGTTAGCTGAGCAGGGCTTTGACTGCTCAACAACGCTGTGATAAGGCTACCGAGGGGCCATCATAAACCCTCCCCAGTGTGTATTTCCACCCAAGCCGTAGGGGTTTGCTTCCTCCCCATGGCTGACAGTCTCCCCAGGACGGAGCCTCGGGCCGGCCTGGCCCCGACGCAGGAGCACATGGCCACTGTGGGGCCCAGCGGCTGGCTCGGGAGCTGGCCCTCAGCTCCTGGCCACAGAGGGAGGAACCCAGAGGCGTGGAGGCCCCTCCAGTGCCGCTGACTGTGCACTCCTTGCGTTTTCAAAGGGAGGCGCAGACAGCGATGCAGGCGGGGAGGCAGACAGGAAAGGGGAGAGGAGGAGGCAGCGCTGCACGCGTTTCACTCAGTTGCTCACAAGGCTGGTCCGGGTGTCAACAGGGTGGATGGAGGTGGAGGTGGAACGCACAGCTGCAGCAGACGCCCAGTCGCCTTCGGAGAGCACTGCAGCCTTCTCTTCACTTTTCACTTTTATTTCCATAAAAATTACACGCCTTTTAAAGAAGAAAATGTGGACAGTCTAGTTGGGCACAGAGAAGAAATTTAAAATAACCCCACTGAGAAAGTAAGGGCTTGTCATAACGCAGCCCAGATGAGAGAGCCAGGTGGAGGGCGGTCGTGCCTCTCCATGTGAGCATGCGCATGTCTGCGTGTGAGCGCTGTGTGTGTGAGCGAGTGTGCCGTGAGCATGTGTGCGTGTGAGCATGTTCATGTGTCTGCGTGTGAGTGTGTGTCTGAGTGTGCATGCGAGCGTGTCTGTGTGTGTGAGCGTGTCTGCGTGTCAGCGCTGTCTGAGTGTGTGAGCGTGTGTGCGCGTGAGCGTTCTGCATGTGAGCGTGTGTGCGTGTCTGCGTGTGAGCGTGTGTGTGCACATGAGCAAGTGTGTGTGCGCCTGTGAGCGTGAGCGTGTCTGCGCATGAGCATGTCCGCGTGTGAGCGTGCATGTGCATGTGAGCATGTGTGAGCAAGTGAGCATGTGTGCGTGTGAGCGAGTGAGCATATGTGCGAGTGAGCATGTGCACCTGTGAGTGTGTGAGCGTGTGCACCTGTGAGCGTGTGTGTGAGCATGTGTGCGTGTGAGCATGTGTGCGTGTGACCATTTGAGTGTGCATGTGAGCATGTGTGCGTGTCTGTGTGTGAGTGTGTCTGCGTGTGAACACAAGTATGAGTGTGTGAGCATGTCTGTGTGTGAGCATGTGAATGTGTGTGTGTGAGCATTGCGTGTCTGTGTGTGAGTGTCTGCGTGCGACCATGTGAGTGTGCATGTGAGCTTGTGTGCGTGTGAGCGTGTGTGCTTGTCTGCGTGTGAGCGTGTGTGCGTGTGAGCATGTGAATATGTGCGTGTGAGCATTGCGTGTCTGCGTGTGAGCGTGTGGGTGTGAGCGTGCGTGAGTGCCCTCCCTGCCGTCAGTGCACACTCACCCCACAGACTGCAGGTGCACGTGTGTGTCTTACTCCCCAGTGTTTTGGGGCCTGGTCACTACAGGACTAACCAGAGCCCAGTCTCCCATAGGTGGCCGGCTGCGAGTCAGTACCCTCACGGCGTCTCTGAGCAGACAGAAAGAACGCCACCTCCCAGGCAGCCAGACCTGTGCTGTCAGCTCCAATTTCAGGGGCCTCTGGTCGGTGTGGTCACGGATCCCATGTGGCTTCCCCTTGCTGCACAGAAAAGGGTCTGCGATCCTCCCAGCCCCACGTCACGGGTCATGCTGCACCTTCCCCGCGGTGGCCGGACTGAGGTCAGTGAGAAGCTGTGAGACCCGCGCAGCTGCTGCCTGGGTGAGCCCGGGCCCCGCATCTTCCGGGCGGCAGGTGTGACACACTGGCCGGCACGGCCCTCGGTCCAACCACAGGCTGTGCGTGAAAGGTGTCTCCTCCAGAATGGGCTGCCGCTCCTTCCGGCCCGTTGCCTCAGCCTCGGCTGCTGGCCGCTTGCTAATGGGAACTTGTGTCAACAAGGGTGTGAGCTCGAGGACAAAGCAAATGTCAGCAGTCGGTGGCCCAGCTGTGGACGCTCCTGCCGCCCAAGACGGGCGTGGCCGTTGGGACCAGGTCTCTCACGGGCGATCGGAGCTCATTTAGGGGTCTCTGTCACCACGGCTTCCATTGCTCCGGTCACAGAGAGCTGCAGGTTGACTCCTGTTCTACGAAAGTGCACATCGGCCTTACGGACGGTATTCCCAAACCTCCCAAAACCTTAGAGGCAGGCATCTGCTGTCACCATCCTACAGGCAGAGAAGCGTGGCCTGGAGGGGCACGTAACTCGACTCACTGGCCAGTGCTGGAGATGGAATGGGTGTCTCCCTAAAATGCACAGCTCCCCGGCCCCTCCAAGCTGCAGCCAGCAGGTGTCACCTTCTGCCGCCTGCCGGAGGTCGGCTGTCCTGCTCTCTAGTGGCCACGCGGCCCCACAGGTCAGGCGAGCACTGCCCACTGCAAAGGCAGGGGACTGAGGCCCTAAGGAGTGGGCAGTCTCGTCAGCGACGAGATAATTATTCAGGAGGCCCTGTGGTCACACGCAGCCTTACTCCGGTGGCTGTTAGAACGTGGGTCCTGGGGCGCCCACGTCTGCAGAGCCCTGTCTCCATACGGGGCCGGTGCTGTACTTGTGTCAGGCAGATAAACACAGTCCTGGGGACCTGGGCGATGTCTCATGGAAAGAGCAGGGCTGGGAAGGAATCATTCCTGCTTCTGCCTCTAAGAGCCAAGCCGCTCACGCCGGGAGCCGGGGTCCCACCTGAAAGGGAGTGAGCCTGGGCGGCCACAGCGGAGGTGCTGAGAGAGCCGTGGAGGCCGCGGGCTCGCCTGGTCCCAGCCCTTGTGACTTTAGGAATGAGTGTGTGCATGTCCCGGCGTATCCGCGTGTCCCCGTGCATGTGTGCGCACACGCTGTACATTGTATGTTTTGCATGTTCCTTGGGCAAGTCAGTAACTTGCAAGAAGACTGTCTCCTCAGGACACTGCTCTTTGTTTTGCTTCTCAAGTCCTACCACCCACCAGACTAGAGGTGGGCGCAGCCCCCTGCTGCTCCCTCCTGCCCCTCCCCTTCCCTCTGCCCTTCGCTCGCCGCAAATTTTGGCTGCAGACGTGTTTCTACCGGCACTAGAGCCATCGTTCTCACATTATGTGGACAAGGTGCCAGCACCCTGACATCTCAGTCCCTGAGGTCCCCACCTCACTTCAGCCTCCAGAGCCTCGGTCAGACCTGGCTCCAGTCATGACCCCACACAGATGACCCCACGGTTCCCGACAGAGTGCGACACCGGCTCTTTGAATGGCGCGACGTGTCTTCCGCTGCAACCCCCACGTTCTCCAGCCTGACTGACGGCCCGGAGCCCGGAGCCTGGACCGTGGGCTCCACCCGACGCCCCTCGTGCCCTCGCCCCAGCTCGCGCTGGCTGAGATGTCAGAGCTGCCGTCGTGATGTCACAACTGCGCGATGTCTCCTGGCCCCTCGCCGCCCGCCACGCTCTCGGCTCTTCCACCCAGGAAGCCACCTCTCCACCTTTATTCACCCAGGCAGCTCTGCGTATTTTGAGAAGGAAAAAAAAAAATCACAACCCGTGTTGGCTGGCGTTACAGTCAATTCCCACAACCATCAAACAGGCCTTTGCATGTGAAAATTCTTTCTTCACACATTCTTTGCTCCCTTTAAATCCCAACACCGCCTCCCCACCAGCGCTCCCAGCTGGTAATGCCTCTTCTTCTTTTCCCAGGAGGCTGCCAGAGCAGACCATCTGCAGCTCCCTCCCCTGCAGCCTCCCGGGTCTGGACTCTGCCTGCTGCGGACTTGACCTCAGCTGGCGAGCAGCGGTGCCTGCCTGTCTTCTCTTCCTCACTTGGTTGCTGTCTCACCTGAAAACATGGCCTCCCATTTAGAAATCCCTCACACGGCCTCTCATTTTCTGACTTACCGCAAAAGATCCCTCAGAAAAATACACCGAGTTCCTTTTCTCCCGCCATCCCTTCCCTTCCTTCTTGGATAAAACCCACCGAGAGGCACGTGACTGCAGGTGCACGGTCGTGGTCAGTGCTGGACCTTATTCTCAGCAGCGCTGGTCCTGCTGACCGCTCGTCCGCAGCGCCTGCACCACTGTCTTTCCGTGACGCAGTCTGTTACCCTTTCCTCCTCCATTTGAGAGACCCAGGCTCAGTTCTCAGGCCACTCTGCTCTCCGCTGTTCAAGACTTTGACGATGTCAGTGCACGGTGGCTTCCACGCGGCAGACTTCTCCCTACCACTTCCCCTAGACCCACATTGGAAAGCGCCTGTTCTGCGTCCCTGGTGCCGCCGACATCACATGCGCCGCCGCAGAGAGCGAGCCGGAGCAGAGGCCAGGGGCCCGGGCCCTCGACGTGCACCGTCCAGGCCCACGGAGCGCCCACTCCACACTGTCCTCCCAGTCAGCGCCCAGTGAGCTTCGCGTCTGCACTCGCTGCCTGTGCGACAAACCTTAGCCATTCCGTCCCCTCGCCGTCAAAACGACATGCGGACCGTCAGCACAATTACTTTGTAGACAATGAGCAAAGGCTGATTCATCTTGTTCCAAAGCAACTCACTCACCCCAGGGCACTGAACGTCACACATGCCCAGACGAATGTCCCACCGTGTTGGCCACCTGCTGTAGACAGGCACAGGGCCCGTCTGGACTGTCCGAGATCAGCCTGCGTGGCGCGATCCCGCGGTGACGGAGACAGCATTCTGCAAGCCTGTGACGGTGCAGTGGCGGAGGCTCCACTGACAGGGCAGGGAAACACTCCAGTGAGTGAATTCACCTGCCATGACGGAGGGATCCACTGCAGAGTCTGCCACCCACTGGCTGGCCGGCCGCTCGGGGAATCAGCGCCCCTGGTGGGGCACCAGCGACCGTCTCTCTGGTGGGTGGACGGTCTGTCGCACAGAGAAGCCCGAGCTGCTGAAGACCCGCACGAGCCCCAGCCCCGTCCATCGGCCGGCGGCCACGAAGTCGCAGAGAGTTCACGACACTCCTCCCTCACGGGAGCACCTTGCCCTGGAAAGAGACGGAGAAGATTGCAAACCAAAGAGAGGCCTTCTTTAATTAAGCTGAGGTGCTCAGCGCTGATTGCAGTGGAAAACTTTACGTGAAGGTGGTCTGTTCTTCGATTGTCAGCGTCCACATGCAGTGACATGAGCACCCCAGACGCTGCTGGGAATACGGGCACCAGTGCGTCTTGGTCAGTGTCACTTTCCTCTTCGGGGAGGAGGAAGCAAACTGGTCCCACGCTTCGGCTGGTGCTTCTGCACTTACACCCAGTCTCCGAAGAAGACTCTCCCGCCCTCTTCCCGGCTGGTGTGAATGAGGGCGCCTCGGCTCCTGCATCTCCACCTCCCTCCTGACGGTCCTCCGGGGACTGTGTCTGCGTGTGGCAGTGACACATCTCACAGCCGAGCCACTGACCTGGCTTCTGAGATAACTGCTCTGTCATGAGCCCGTTTCTTCTTCAGTCTGTGTCCGCTTCTCTGCTGGCTTGGCCCCTGAGTGCTGTCCTCCGACCCCGCGTCTCCCCGCGTCCGCGTCTGCTCAGAGCGCGCAGCTCAGCGCGTGTTCCCTCTGCCGTCCGTCTCGGACAGAAAGTCCTCCCTTGCGTCTGTCTGTCCCGTCTTCACTGGTCTTCTGTCTTCTAGGCGCCTCCTGTTCTGGAACCACCTCACCAGATTCCTTTGCCTTTCTGGACAGAGCCCTGAGTCCCCAGCTCCCTCCCTCCTGTTCATTCCCTGCTTTGACTGGAGCGTCCTCCAGGAGCTGTCTCGGGAAGGGTGCTGGAGACTTGAGATTTCCTCCCTCCCTCCCTCCCTTTTTTAAGCAGCCTGCTCTTGTTAGGAATACACAGTACGTGTTTTCTTCCCACCATAGATCTTCTTGTTAGTTTCTTCTTGCAGTAGAGTCTCTCTGTAAACTTTGGTTTAATTTCATATACAGGCTGTCTGCAGATGGCTGCCGGTCCCTGCTTGCTGTTTTGTATTTAAGATGCAGCACAGGGGCTGCAGCAGCTCAGGGCCATCTCAGGAGGCGCCTTGGAGCCGATGGCTTCAAGGCGGGAAGGGCCAGCCGGCCAGCATCCCTGAGGCCAGGTGGAGCGGGTGCCGGGTGGGTCAGAGCCCCCAAAAAGGCCCTGCAGCCTTTTCCTTGAGGCCAGGGCCTGGCAGCCCGTCCCAGAGCCGTTGCAGACATTGAGCAGTGAGCAGAGTGCGTTTCCAGACGCCTACGTGCAGATGGAAACTTGTTTCCAACGTGCCGCTCACACCTGGAACTGTGCTGCTGTCTTCACTCCAGAGACCCTGACTGACCTTCTCCAGAGAGCAAAATGACGTTTGTCCCAGAGTGTCCACGAGCAGACCGCTGGCCTGTGGAGCAGAGAGAAGACTTGGGGTCTGATTCCCGAGTGGCGTTGGGTCGTGGAGCCCACGGTCCCTGCCCAGCCTGAGGGTCACTATGGCCACCAAAGGGCCTGCGGGGCCCATGGCCGAAATGCCTCTGCTTTCTTGCTGCCAGTGTGCTGTAAAGTTTCTCTTCTGTTTGCCTGAAGCTTCTGGTCTTACAAATGTCCTTTCAGCTAAAATGGAGACAGGTCAGAGTCGGCTGGCGGCCGGCCCGTGGTTCAGTGGGTCTCTGGCCTCTGGGTGGAGCTTTTGTCCTGTCACTATGGCGAGAGCCGGACACACGGGTGGAGTAACGCCCTGCTATGGAGAGAAGACAAAAGCTGACGGGTGGCCAGAAGATGTCAGAGAATCAAGCGATTTGATGAGCAGCTCATCACCCAGCTGGCGCTTGTGTTTGGCGGAAGCAGCCACGCCGCTGGGCTCTCTCTGGCCGGCGAGACAGAGTGTGCGGGTGGATGCGGCTGCAGGCTCCGGGACAGGAGGGCGGGTCACGCGGAGCAGTGTCGCAACGGACCGTCGTGTAAGTCCGTGGAGAGAGGGACAGCGTCCTCCAGGCGGGAGCTGAGGCCCGAGAGCAGTGTGCGTCGCCAGAGGCCCCGCAATCGAAGACTGACCTGCGGCTGCGCTGTGTCGAGTGCCGGAGGGGATACGACCCCAGCCCAGGCTCCTCATCTGTCTCAAGACCCAACCGAGGGAGACTCATGGCCACCGAGACTGGGAAAGTGAGGGAGACTCAGGAGGGAAACAGAGAAGAATCAAATTTACTCTCAGAAAAACACAGGAAACGTGTGGTGCTCTGGGCTCCTGGGACCAGGTCACCCGGTCCCAATGGCAGTTGGGGGCTCTGTGGTGACCGGAAGAGGCAGCCGCTATCGGTACTAAGAAGCCTCTGAATTTTTAAAAAAGATCTGGAAATCCTTTGATGTCAGATCTCCATGGTTATCACGTAGCTTCAAACTGACATCAACGCCCTGTTGGCCGACGTCAGCACATCTGCACGCGGGGGCCGCGGACCCCCGGACGGGTGGGCCACGTGCAGACAGACGGGCGTTTGGCACGGACGCGTCATCAAGCTGGGAGTGAGGTCCAGGTGAGGGTTCCGTGTGGCTGTGGGGTCTGCAGACTCGGCTTGTGCGGGAGGCGAAGAGGACAAGCACGGGCTCCACATGGCAAGGGAGACCGAGCAAGAAGCACGTCTCCCCAGGGTGTCTCGGGCCCTAGCACGGCGGAACGTCCCCAGGCCTAAAGCCACCTTCCGACGTGAGAGCCAAAGTGCCAGGGAAATAGCACAGAAAACCGAGGCTGCTGAAAAGACGGAAAGCCTGTTTAGAGGACGCAGACCCTCCTGGCAGCAGTGGGAGCGGCGTGAGGCCCCGGAGCCCCAGAATGAAAAAGCTCCCTGTCCCCAGCGGCGCAGAAGACCTGCCTGTCAAATACTTAACAGAGTAGCCTTTTACCACTAAAAGGAAATCAGCTTCCAACCGTCACCTCCCACACGGACTGAACGCAAGGAGCACTTGGGAACTTGAGAAATCTGGCTGCATCTCAGCTCGCCACTCAGCTGCTCTGCAGCTTGACCAAAGAGTTTCCCTTTCAGCACCTGTGTTTCTGCACAGCGATTCATGTGAGGTTTCAGTGCAATCACGTATGAAAATAAAAACTGGAAAACGAGCCGTTGTCCAGAAACCGTCATTATCACGGTCGCTGATAATCCCGTCGTCAGCACCCGCAGACCACAAACGCCACAGAAAGTTCCCGTGGAACCTGGCTCCCAAAACGGGGAATTTTCCACGAGGGGGAGAGGCACCTGGACACTGCTTTCGCGTGTCATTGCACTTACCTTTGGACGCTCGAAGCCTGGCACGGCTCGTCGTTCTAGCGGACGCTCCAGCGCCGTCACACGCGTCCCTGTGGGGGCTGCGCCGCGGGAGGCATCAGGGAGCGGCCCTCCGTGCACAGGGCTCCTCGGTCGTCTCGGCAGGGTGCCCCTCTCACGGGCCATTCCGCTCGGCCTGCGGCGCCTGCTGCCTGAGAAAGTGGGCGCGAACCCCGCTGAGCTGGTGCAGGAGCAAGCTGTGCTGGACGTGAAGTCTGCCCATGTCGCCCTCTGCCCAAGATGCACGGGCGCTGCGGGGAGCAAGGACCCGACTCCCTCAGGCTGTGCTGGAGGACAGCTGGGGTGGTCCCACAGGTCACGACGGGACCGGCTCATGGCAGGAGAGCCCGTGTTTTCACCTTCCCGTCCTGCTCATCCCTTACCCTTCCTGCTGTGTCCCGAGCACTCCCCAGTGGACTTCCATCCAGGGTCTGTTTGGGGTCCTGGAGAGTCAGACGGTGCTGCCGCCTCGCTGTGCCAGATGCAGTCAGTGCTGCCATCTCTCCCACCTTGCAAACGGGAAGACAGAGCCGCAGGGCCAGCGAGGCGAGGGGCAGAGTCAGGGCTTGAGCTCTGCCCTTTCCAGACGTCCTGACAGGCTCCCCGCCGTCCTGGTTCTCCCTCTGGCCTGATCAGCCTCAGCTACCAGGGAAGCGATGGGCACAAGTGACCAGTTATGTGACACCAGCAGTCACCACCAGCATAGGGACATGTGACTCAGACGAGACAGCTGGCCGCTGGCCCCCGTCCCCTCCACTGCCCGCCTCCAACAGGACCTCGGTCCGGTCCCATGGGCTTCGTGTCCTGAACGTGGGCGCAGGCCTACACGGCCCCCAGAGCCAGAGCAGCAGTTGGGGTTTCACTTGGTTATTTCCTACAATGTTTGGTCGCCGGTGGACCCCAGTCCTAACTCTGTCCTTGAACAGGGTGACAAAATGGTAGCCACGTCCACCTCAAGATCAGAGAAAACACACCGTTGGCCAAGATGACATTACGGCCCCGCGCTTGCTCCGGTCCACTGTTGCAGAGCGTGGAAGTCGGCTCACGCCTGCGGTGAAATAACCAGCTCTCTGGCGCACACCTGATCGAGGCCCTGAGCTGGGCGCCTGCACACGAGATCACAGCACCAGACTGTCAGCCCACCTGTCGGAGGCCCGGGAAGGCGGCGAGCAGGCAGGGGAGAGCTGGACGGACGGGGCTCTGCTCCCGGAGCCGCCATGGCCCTTCCGGCTTAGCCACCACTGCTGCGGGGAAGGTGCAGAACGTCTGGGCTCAGGGCTTTTAGCAGGGAGATGCCAGGAGAGCTGGAAAGGCTTCCTGAGGAGGTGGCGTTTGAATGGGGCTGTGACAGGTGCAAGGGCTCAGCGCTGGGAGGGCAAGCGAGGTCCAGGCGAGGCTGACGGACCGGATGTGGGTGCCTCCTGGGCGCTCTCTGATGGGATGCAGCTGAGGTGCCTGAAAAGAAGGGGCCAGCACTCAGCTTAAACAGGCAATCTTCTGAGTTCAGAGGAGGCGGTGAGTTTCCTGAAGATTTGTGTGCGAGAGCTGTGAGCTGGGGCTCTGAGCTACAAGTCACAGAAGTCAATTTCAGTGAGTTAGCAAAGAGTCTATTGGAAGGGACTGATAAAGCTGCAGCACTGAGAAAACCGACTAACTGGGCCTCCGAGAATGGAGAGCCCAGCCTCCAGGAGGAGACAGTGGTAGCAGCAGCGACAGCCTGTTAGTCAGGCATTTCTGCAGCAAACAGCCCCTGAGCTCGGGGGCTGCACACACCTGTCTCTTGTTCATGGGCCTGGTTGGCTGAGCCAGTTCCCCATCAGTTATCCTTGGGTCAGGTGTGCAGTAGCTGCCTCCTCGGGCTCCAGGCACTGGCGGTTACCTGCGCCTTATCTTTTTGTACCAGAGGGAAGAAGAGCAAACTCAGCTAGAGAGAAACTGTTAAGGCGTCTGCTCCTCCCTCGTCCCGTGATGTTTCACTGGTCAGAGCAAACCTCATGGAACGAGAGGAGCAAAGAGACTGGGTTCCGTGAGGGCAGGGGTGAGAGCCCGCATCAAGGAAAGACACATACCCACCGGGGAGAGGGGGTTTGCCGGAGGGTCTCAGTGCTGGGCCCGCAGCTTCTCCCCACGATAGGACACGTGTCCCTTCTGCGGAGGATGCAGGGTGCCATGAGGAGAGAAAATTATTGAGTGGTTTTCCGCATCCCTACTCAGACGCAAATGATAAAGCTGGACCCCCAGGGAACAGCCTTTATGCAGAAATTCTTTTATAAGCTTCTCATGAAGGTAAATTTGATTTACAAAATAACATAGTTAGATGGGCAGGTTCATCATTCATCTAACACAGAGCACACCGCACCACATCCCCCCGCGTCCACGGGCCCCTCCGCCCCCGCTCCCGCCTGCCCTCTGCTCTGGTGACGGGGTCTGTTGTCAGGGTCCAGTCTGCGCCTTGGCTTCGTTTCTTTATCTTCCACAAGTGCCTGAGGTCATCAGTAGTTTCTTTTTCTGACTTACCTCACCCAGCACCTCCCTCCAGTTCCACCCATTCGTTACAGGTGTCAGATTCCATTGTCTGGAAGGAGCCCAACTTCTCGAGGGAAGTCTGGGGCCCTGAGTCCCCAGTTTGACTCCTGGGGGCAGGAGGGCTCCAGGAGCGGCACTTTCTGGGCCCAGGCTGAAATCACCTTCGGGCGGGCAGCCACGTCTGCAGACGGTGAGCTCCGCCTCGGGTGCGGGCTGGGCCCTGTGATCCCAGCTCAGAGCTGAGACTTTGATGCCAACTGGTGATTTTCCTTTTGTTCAGGCGAAGCCGATGTTTCTCTCAGCAGATCCCCGGTTGCTGGGTGGCCTCCCCAGGCCTGGTTCTGGAGACGGAGGCAGAAGGGAGCTGGAGACTCTTAAGCTCCCACCCTAAAACTAAATACGAGCCCTAAAAGAAGAAACAGGACCCCAGATGGACTGGAAGTTACGCAACAGCCAGATGCGGCTCTAACACCCTCCCTACAGCCTGCCAAGATCAGTGAGCATATTTAAACCTAGTTTTCAGAATAGGGAAAAAAGTAGGAAGTTGAATAGACAAATATAGTTGGCTATTTTGATTGGGAGAGAACCTTCAATTACATGGCTTCTCTAAGCCCCATCAGTCACAGCTACACCTTCATTAGCCTCTGAGTCGCTCGCGGGACTTATTAAGACAATTAGATCTGCAGAGAACTGCAGTTCAGCGTTTCTGACAGCTGCATCGGGATTTAAACTTTTCATTAAAACTGGATGGAGGCTCTTGCAAATCAATGAGGATAAGTGAGCCTCTAAGTGAAAGATGCCAAAGAACGTGAACGGGATCACAAAAGAAACTCAAGTGACCAATAAGCAAATAAAATTCCAAAGTCGTCACCAGCTGAGAACATGCACTGGAACAGCACTGAAAGGCAATTTTTAATCTATTAAACAGCAGCATCTTCAAAGGGGAGATAGAGGATGGGGAAATAGACGGTGGACCCATTATTTTGATGCTGCTGTTAGAAACCGCATCTCTGGAAAGCAATTGGCCACATAAATTAAACGTTTTAAATATATACCCACCAGCAGGCCAGCTGGCGTTGTTTGCTTGGCAGAGGGTCAGCGGGGCCGAGGGAGAGCTGGTCCCACGCCCGATGGCCTGCACACCAGGTGGCCCCAGGTGGGGAGGACCTGCCCCGAGCGGCCCCCTAGCGGCCCTGACCGGCCTGGCGTACAGGGAGCAGGCGGCACGGCTGTCCCCTGCCCGAGAGCAGGTGTCCCTCCCTGCCATGCCCGTGCTGGCTGTCCTCCTTGACCCGACGTGTCCACGTCGGAGTCCATTCCCGCGCCGCCTCGCCCCTGCCGGCACCTCCCTGGGCAGCGGCCGTGCTGTCCCACAGCCGGGCACACAGTGGTGCTTCGTCCGTGCTGTTGGGATGAGCAGTGTCACTGAGGGCTCACGCTGGCCGCTGCTACTCCCTCAGGTCCAGGTCACCCTTGACGTGCCCGCTTTTGTCAGAGGCTGGCTGTCCCCTGGGGACGTGTGGGGGCACCTGACAGGGTCATGGAGGCAACTGAGTTCATGTCCTTGGGCTGCGGAAGCACCACGCCTGGGAGTGAGGCGCTGTGGCGGCTGTCACCGGGGACGAGCTCAATCACAGGCCACCCGCACACACAGTCAGGCTCGGCCTGTTGCCGTCTGCTCGCCCATCCACGCTGACAGGCAGCCGTGATGCCTGCTCATGGGCCAGGGCCAGGGCCAGGGCCAGGGCGCACATAAAGCAGCGGCTCTGACACACAGGCCTGGTCGCTGGGAGGGATGCAAGAGCCTCCAGGGACCAGAGCTGGACAGGGGGAGCAGAGCAGGGAGGTGCTGGCCAGGCAGGAGGAATGGTGGTTGCCCCACCTGGAGGAGAAGCGGGCAGCGGGAGAGAAGGGCTAGGGAGGGAGAGGCAGGCGCAGGTCGGAGGTGTGACCTCCCCCAGCAGAGACTCCATCAGCACAGCAGCTCTGGTCCCTACCCCCTGCAGGTGGCCCAGGGAAGAGGGAGGCCTGGCCCACTCGGAGTCCCTGATCCACTTCTACGACCCGGCCAGCGGGCTTCGGCTTCCCAGGCAGGGGCCCTGTGAGGTGGATTCTACACATGACAGGCCAATGGGGTGACACCTGGGGACACACAAGGCCCTGCTCAGGGACAATCCCCGGGGAAGACTCCAGAGCTCTGCTGCTCCACGTCCCATCGTCCCATCGCCTGTGTGGGCCGTGGGGGCTTGTCGCATGGCATCAGGGGAGAGAACCGCGTCCCCCGAGTCTCCTCCCCCCACCCCACAACACCCCTGCTCCATCCTCGTGTCCGCAAGTAGAAACTGCGGGAGGTGCGTGCGTTTCTCCAAGCAGGGTGAGCTCTTCCCAGCTGTGTGGAGTTGGGGGGCAGGGCTGCAGGGAGAGGCGTCTGACTCGCTATTTATTTGCTCACTACTTGTTAAATGAGCTTTTTCATTATTTCAATATGCTTATTGTAGAAAATCACAAGTAGTAAGAATAAAAAATAAAAGCGGCATTTTTACTGCTTAAAATTGCAGCTGTAACTCTGGTTTAGTGTTGGCTTCCTTGAGGTGAAGGGTAGGTTCCAAACCCCACCTGCGGGAGAGCGGGGCAGCCGGCTGTGACCCCTGGCTCTCCACGCCCTGCCCGCACAGATGCTTCGGTCAGGCCTCTCGTCGGGGCGTCCAAGGTCACCAGGACCCTGGCGAGCCCTTTCCTTTGTCCTGCAGACTGACCCTGTGCAGAACCGTCGAGGGCAGGTGATGGGGCTCCCGTCCTATGGGTGGGGCCTGGGAGGTGCCCTCTGCCGCGGATGCTGTGCGCCAGCCTCCTGCGAAGGCAGCTCCCCA
>RJWH01007062.1:0-45158 GCA_004363575.1 Solenodon paradoxus | reverse complement strand
CCCCCCCGCCACCGTCTGCGCAGGTGCTGCCGGCCTGGGGTTTTCTCGGTCCCCACGCGTCCCGGTTCTTTCAAGTCTAAAAAGACGACGAGGAGACGGACGAGTGTGGGAGCGAAAGGGAAGCCCAGGCAGTTTCTTCCTGACGTGCAGCCACGCAGCCCCCGCGCGGTGCGCGATGTGCGGGCCTGGACGTGCCCGGGGGTCCGCGCCTCGTCTGGTTTCCTCCCAGCAGGTTCTTGACAGCAGAAAGCGGCTGGCTTGTCGGTTCGGTTGCGGTGCGTCGGGTTTAAGTTGTGGGAGGAAGACAGCTTTCCCATTGGGTTGTTTTGGTTTCCTGTTTTTATAGCTTAGTTTCACTTACGCTTTTCCAGAACACTGCTTGCAGTTCTTGTCCAGGAAGACTTGCCACAGTAATTTAACAGGGTTCCTTTACCAGGCTGTTAGCAAACGAAGTTGCAGTCTGTAAAGAATTTAAGGACAGGCATTCAGTGCTTCAAATTAACTGATAAAAAATCTTAAACACCTCAGCTGAATTGTTTTTTTTTTTTTTTGATAGCTTTGTTTTCTTTTTCCACCAAAGTTTAATTAAAGTTTTCTCTTATTGCGGTCACCCTGAGCATATTAAAAAGTAATTCCTTTTTTTTTTTTTTTTTTTGAAAAAAAGTTTGGAAATAACTTTATTCATAAGCCCTACAAGATATAATTGAGTTTTTTTGTTGCTTTTTCCCCCAGAAACAGGTATGTAGATGGTAAAGTGAGTAGTGGGTCTTCTGTTTTGGTAGAATCATAGACATTTGTACATTTCTTTGGGAAAGGAGAGAACGCTAAAACAATTGAGGGTAAATATGTGAATATTGAAATGTGAGTGCTGTAAAATGCAGTTTTTCACTCATTACAGCTGCTAACAATAAAAGGACAGGCTCCTCTTACCTGTCTTTTGATTTATTTATTTTATCCCTTTTATATGTCTGTCTCTCTTTCGATTTTATTGCTTATTGAGTATTCTTTGGCTTGAAACATCATCTGCCAATTCACTACTTTTGTAATTGCTGTTGAGATAAAATAGCAACAGACACAAATGGAATCAAAGGGAGAGAGATCAGGCTTGCAAAAAGTAGGGTGAAGCAAGCTTTCCTATTTGATGTTCTGTGTATGTTTCAGTAAACATTTCTTCAGTACCTGTTGTGCAAAAGGCTAAAAGGTCGCGTGTTGAACTAGACAGGACCTCATGAAGCCTGCAGTGATGGCCACCGAACTTTGATGACATTGATTTCTTATTTGGGGAAGACATCCTGCTTATTTTGACATTTAAACAGTGAATCCAGAAAGAGACGTTCTCTAATCAGAGCTCAAAATAAAGTTTCCTCATCACAGTTTCCTTTCTGGTGATTTTTCTGTGTACTTTGTCATTCCAGGGACTGTGCTGTGTGCATGTGCTTTATTTCCCTGTGTACGAGACTGCACATGCGGTCAGAGCGAGAGCATTTAATCAGCAGTTGCAGTTCAAAGAGATTACTGGTGACAACTCTTGCTAGTTAATACTTACTGGAACATTTGACAATTGATTTATTGAGCAGATGAAGATTTTAAAATGTAAATGGAATAGCAGAATTTACCAGTTTCTGTTATTTAAGAGTCTCCTATAATTTTAGGGCAACCAGCTTCTAAATGTGAGGAGGTAAATGAAACTACCATAAGAACAGATTTTTATTTAAATTTATTCCATCCCAGCCTTTGCGTTCACAGTGTGAAGGCAACAGCGTAGGGACCCGAGTCGCTGTTGGTAGGTTGAAGGCTCTGAGAGCGCTGAGTGAAAGTCTTGCTGATGCTGCAGACGCGTGTCCACGCTCCGCCGACGTTGGAGTGTCTGCTCTGCGGCTCTGTGCTGGGTGCCGAGACCTCGGTTTAGTCCTCGGGACATTACAGGCAGAGCGGAAGCCACTCTCAGGCTGCACACAGAGGGCACCTGTGCAGAGTGCTGGGGGAAGGCGAACTGGTGCGAGCCCTCGAGTCGGCGCCAGGAGAGTGTCCGCGATGAAATGGACTTTGAGCTGAGGTTGAAGGGTAAACTTGATTTGGAGAGCGCTTTCCAGCAGTGGGGATGCGTGGTTAGTGCTCTTGGGGTGGGGCAGAATGTGACTTCTTGGGGCCAAGGCCACTGGCTAAAAGGAGAAGGTGGCAGGAGCCAGCTAGGGAAGGATAGGCCGGTTTCACTGGGGACCAGACCTGACAGCGGACAGAGAACAGGTGTGGGACCGATTGGGTGGCAAGAGATGATGGAACTTGGAGTAGGAAGCCACTGACAGGTTAAGAGATCTTTGGGAGAGGAATTTAGTGCTGGTAATGGCTGCATATCTGTGGGAAGGAGAGGCAGCGGAAAGTGAGGAATCAAAGACGACTCCTGAATTCTGGAGCGGTTCACTGGGATGACAAAGGAGGCATTTTATGAGCTTTCGTGTGTGTCTGGGGGAAGGGGAAGAATCCAGAATTCTTGAAACTGAAAACGTAGTTGGGAAAATCCGACAAAGAAATTTCATCTCCCCAAAATAGCCACAGTAACTGAAACTAAAAACTTAGCATCATTTCACTGAACCACTGCTTTCTCTGCCACCCAGAAGGAAAACAGTCCTGTCATTTAAACTGACACATTATAAACCCTGAATTAAAAAAAGCAAGTCACCCCATCTCAGGGTCGCAAACCTGGGTCCGTAGGCTGAGCCATCTCAAGTAACCAGGGGTGTGTCCCAAACCCTGATTTGTTAAGAGTTTCTAAATATGCTAAGACGTACAAACTTCCCGTTAAAAGATAAATGAGCAGATGGAATGTGCAGCATGGAGACTCATCGATACTGCACATTTGGAAGTTGCTAAGAAAAGATGGTGGACTTTGTGGTGATTAGGCTGCAGCTCCCCCTCAGATGTGAGTCATACGGACGCACCTGAAACTGTCAGTTAACACAGAACGTAGGTGCACCTGGTGGCTCACGGGCTAAGCTCACCCGACGCCGTCCACGTGCATCCCGGGGACCCACGTTTGGAACTGAGGTTGGGGAACAACCAAGGTGAAGAACTAAATAAAGATGCTTGCTTCTCTCTCTCTACCTGCCTGTTTCTGCTCACTTTCATTCCTGCCCACACCTGTCCTTGAAAACAAAAACAGATGCTCAGGTGGAGAAGGTCTGGGAGTCCGGAGTAGAGACGCGTGGGCGGGCACAGGCGCGGTGCTGCCGGTTCATTCACCCACCCGTTGTGTTCCTTTTTGCCATCGTAAACAGCGTCTGCAGTGTGGGCCTGAGTACTGCCAGAGTCGTCGTTTCTGCTTAAGGAAAAGTCCTTAACGTAGGTACAGTCCGTGGCTTGGAAGGTTTGCTCTCTCTGTCAGAGTATTTGAACATTGGTTCCTTACAGCTTGCCGTTGGGAGAACCGGTGGGATGATGCCGATGTGGTTTGGAGGTGCCAGCACCGCGTGAATTCTGCACTCAGCCCGGCGCGGCGGGTGGAGGCCCCGGCCCCACTGCATCCACGTCACCCTGAGTGACTTGCAGGAAATGCCTTCGTCTCTGCGCTCTCGTCGTCGTCTGAAATGAGCGCGCTGGCTGTGTTCCCGCCGTCTCCGATCTCGGTTGTGCTGCTAGGAGCCAGCAGGAGCGCGCATCCGCGTCCGTTTCTGTCTGCATCTCTGGCCCTGGGGCCCAGCTCCGGCTGCCCTGCCCAGGGTGCACCTGGCCAGGAGGAGGCGCCTGCTCGCAGTCTCAGCAGCAGGCACTGATCGGCCGGGCCCTCCCCCTGCTCGTGTCTTCCCTGTCCATCCAGTGTCAGGACGACAGGAGCCGGGTTAGAACCTGCTGCCTGCGGGGAGACAGCACGTATGAGCAAAGCACCGCGCTCTGGGAGGCCGTTCTCCAGGCTTCCGAAGCCCCCGAGAGGAGCGTGAACTCCGAAGGGCTCGGGACGTTGGCTGTACTCGCGAGGGGAGCACGAGCCTCCCAACCCCCGTGCAAGGGGCTTTGGCTTCCCCTTCCCCACACGGGCCTCTGCGTCCTGCAGGAGCTTCACCCTGTGGAGCCGCACGTGTTCCAAGGCAGGGTCCTCTGCAGAGAGCAGACGCCGCCGGGCCGGGTGGGGCTGTGCGGACGCCGTCCTGTCCTGCCAGCAGGCGGGCGGTAAGGAAGGCAAGGCGGTTCCGGTTCCAGAGACCCCGCCTGGGAGGAGCACGTGTGTCTGCCTCGCAGTCGGGAGTGTCGACTTTCTTTTCCTGAGAGGTCTGAGGTCAGGGTTTGCGACAGACTCAGGTGTGTTGTCCGTAGGCACTTGACCTCCGTTAGGGCAGCGGAATAGAGAAGGGGCTGTGGGGTGCTGGACAGCGTGACTGAAAGCGATGGGCTTTACCGAAGCCGCGGGGAAGGACGCAGGCGGCGTGTGTGTGTCTCCTGGGTGCCCGCTCACGCGGAGATCACGTGTGTGTGCAGGTGCTTCTCTCAGACGAGCGCTGTGGGCACGCGGCTGAGACGGAGCCGCTGCGGAATCGGCTCTGTCGTGGACGCTTCTGCGTTGTCGAAACGTGCCAAGCGAGGACGACTTGGACGTGGTTTCTTCTGAGAGTTCGCCTTCACTTCCCAGGGACCTGGTCCAGGGCCAGAGGGACGGGGAGCTGTTGTGCCTGCGTGTAGCTGGCCCACCACTCGTTTGTTGGCGTGGCCTTGGTGCCAGCGCTCCCCTTGCCAACCCATAGGGGCCGGGTCCAAGAGCGGTGGGCGCTGCCCCGCGGGCCTGCCCTGAGTTAGCGTCTTGCTGCGTGACAGAACTCCCGACGTGTTTCTGTCCGTGTGCAGTTCAGAATACAGCGGCTGCTTTGGGAAAGCCCTTCGCAGGGGAAGGTTCCGTGACTTTTCTTCCCAGGTGTGGAGGCAAGTTCACGGGTGCAGGAGTCACCGGTCCGAAGACAGGTTGTGTCAGTGTCCACATTGCTTCTCAGAAGCTGTGACGACCTCGTTGACGTCAGGATTCTGGGCCGAGTCTCTTCGGAGTTTGCTGGAAAGGTCTGAGACAGATGAAACCATGGGAGCAGCAGACCTGGGGCTAGACTGGCGTCGAGCAGTCACCAGAAATGTGGGCGACACGGAGCGCCTGCCCGGGGCCATGCCCGCCGCAGTCACCCTCAGATGTGGGAGCCCTCGGGGCTGCGGCTGTGTCCTCCCGCAGGGGAGCCCTGCTGTCCTCAGCCAGGGACGGGTGTCTGCGCCATGCCGCCAGGACGCACGAGATGGGTGACCGATGGCTGGGCTTCCGGCACACGGGCAGACCCGCTTTCGTGCCTTTCGCTGTTCTGCCGGGGTCTCGTAGCTCCCCGGGCACACGGTCTGTTGGGGTTTCAGCCCCGACTGAGGAGAAGGACCAGTCCACTCACCTCTGCAAGCCCCCGGGCTGCCCGGCAGAGTGGGCTCAGTCAGCAGGCACGCGTGTGAGCGCCTTCGTAGTGCGTGGCCACCGAACTGCGGGCCGGTCGCGGGCCCTCCTTGGCTGCAGGCCCCTCGTCTGTGAGAGGGGTTTGGCCCAGGTCCCTAGTCTGTAGCCTCAGCGCGGCGCACTGAGCCCGAGCTGGCCAGTTAAGGTCCTCACCGTAAACTGGGCAGACTCGGCGATTCTTGGTTTCTAGGTGGCTGGGCGTACGGCATCGGGATCGTTTCTTTAATGTCCAAACAGCAGCATGAAGAGTGTCTCACGGAGAGAGCGGTTGTGGCAAAATACGAGCACTCGCTGCATCAGACGGAGATGCAGTGTCACGAGCAGTGAGGAGCAGAGTCCTTGCGGCTGTTCCGCTGCAGAGCTTTGCCTCCCTTTGCAAAAATACCCATAATTTGGGGGACCTAATCCTTGACATCTTTATTCTGGTGTTGAAGTCTTATCTGAAAGAAAGTCTGGGGAGTTACTGGGTTACTGTCAGTTACTTTCCCAGTCTTGGTTTTCCTTTCCTTGCAGAGCAGACTGTGTCACTGTCAGGAGGGGCCTCAGGCCCGCCAGCCTGCCGGGGTTCGGGGTTCGGGGCCGGGGTTCGGGGCCGGGGCTGGGGTTCGGGGCCGGGGTTCGGGGTTCGGGGCCGGGGTTCGGGGGCCGGGGTTCAGGGCCGGGACCGGGGTTCGGGCCTGGGTTCAGGGCCCGCATCTCGTGTCCTGCCTGGTGCCGTCAGGCCGCCTGGCCCCGAGTTTGCAAAGTCCATATTTCAGATGAGTAAGAGCGTTTCCATTTCAGTGTTTCAATGGCCATTGACACCCGAAAGGCAGAGCTGGTGGGAGAGCCGACACATGCGACACGATCGAGTGGCTGTCTGCTCCGTGGTCCAGTGTGACTGGGTCCGCGGGGGTCGGGGCCCAGCAGGGGTGACCGGCGGCGAAGCAGTCCCCGCGCTTGCCGCCCAGCACCAGTGGCTGATGTCCGTTGCCCTGAGAGGTCTTTCCATCTTGGTGACGTGTTTAGGCTTCGGTACGACATCTGTGACCTCGACGTCTTTAATAAACACTCAGCGGCACACTTGTCTTCCCGCAGCGTCTCCTGAGGTTACCGGCGGGTGTTTGAGGAGTACACGCGGGTTATTAGCCAGCAGTACCCGGACATCCGCATCGAAGGAGAGAATTACCTCCCTCAGCCCATATACAGGTGAGCGGGAGCCTCGCGGGAGCCGTGCTGTCGGCCGGGCGTTCCTTGCCTGCCTGGTTTCTTATGATCTTAGACTTGAAAGACGTTAATTCTTTAAACTTCCTGGCTACAGTAACAGAGAACGTTGCTTTACAAATAAAGACCAGCGCTACGTAATTGTACATGTTAAGTTTTGACTAAGAGGTCATCACATTTTGTTTTAAAACTGCACAGTAAGCTTTACTTTTTACTGGTTGTTCCTAACTTCCATTCTCGTCTAGAAACTGTACACATTCACTTGAACAGTGACGTTTTGCAGTAGATGAGACGGCGTGGCCTTTGACAGGCTGTTCCTTTTCTTTTGATAGACACATCGCATCGTTCCTGTCCGTCTTCAAACTAGTATTAATAGGCTTGATAATCGTTGGCAAGGACCCGTTCGCGTTCCTCGGCATGCAGGCCCCCAGCGTCTGGCAGTGGGGCCAGGAGAACAAGGTATGTGGCTATCACTGTGGCAGCTCTAGGTTTTTAGGTCGCCCACGAGAATATTTTAACGGGTTTTGTAGCAGTGCTCATTGCAAATTTATCTACTTGAATGTGTTATTTCAACTTCAACTGTTTTTACCTGAGCCCTGAGCAAGGCACGTACCGCTCCTTGGCGAGGCCGTTGCTGCTGGAGGGCAGGGAGTGGCCACCAGGAGCGCCTGGCCAAGTCTTGTGGTGTCTTATTTAGATTATAGTCAGAACCCTTCAAACCAGTGTAAGCTTTTCACAGATGATAATGGTACTAGTGGGTGTGTTCACAATAAAAACCAGATTTTCACTCATTTCTTACCATAATTTTCTGATTTTATTATTTGACTTTGTTCTGTACATGGGGAATCTGTCTGGCAAATTATCTGAAACCGTCACTAAATATACCTAAGGATCCCGTGCTCTTTCTTTCCCTTGTAGGGCCTGGATGCGGCCTTCTTTCTAGGTGTCTTTCATCTGTTTTTCCTAAAGTCGTCTTTTCCAGAAGGTCTGCCCTGTGCTGCGGAAGATGGGCTTCCCTTCTCTCTGGGGTGAAACTGCGTCTCCTCAGAAATGTTCTCTTCTGGCGCCTGCTCGGTGGTCTCGTCCTGTAGCTCTGGACGAGGTGGCCCTCAGGCGGCTCCCGCACGGCTGTGCTGCTCTCGTGGGGACCACTGCTCCCCTAGTGTCAGCGTTGCTGACCGCGGCCGTCCCCGAGGCCGCCTGCGCGCCGGACAAGTCCTGCTTCGCTAGGGCGACGACCCAGACGCAGCACTGGGTGCACTGATCGCCGATCGGTGCTCTGTGGTTTCGTGCTCTCTTTTGTGCACTTCCGTCTGCGTTGTTGGTGAACCAAGCGGGGGCGCACTTGAAGCTGCAGCTTTCACAACAGTCCCGTGTCCTCTTCCCATGGAAGTTTCCGGATGTCTGAGAGCAGAGCTTGCCTGCTCGCGTGGGCCGGGGAGGCCTCTTCACCAACCACAGTGCGTCAACAGCCTTCCCTGCCTGCTGTGACCGCCTCTATGATTGCACCCCCACCACACCCCCACTTCCAGCCTGCGCTTCTCTTACATTAGAGCTTCCAGGATCCCACCCTGGGAGCAGGGACAGGGAGGAAGGCGCTGTAGGAGATTGAGGAACTCAGAGAGTATAAGAAGGTAGGAAAGCCGGGGTCAGGTCCAGCAGTCTCTCTTCTGTTGGACTGAAGGCCCTGACCATCCTGCCCTCCACCTTCGATTGGGGTCACACGCAGCACGGCCTCGAGCAGCTGACATAGGCACGTTTACAGTTATACTGTTTGCTTACGCAGCTTTGCTCTCTAACAAAATAACTATATTGATCTTATTTTGGCGGGTGAGCAGTCACAGATTTGCTGCCCCAGTGTTTTCTCACAGTGGCCTTCGCCCGGGACCCCGGGCCTGGTGTCCTTGACGTCCCGCCAGCTCCAGCTCCAGCTCCAACCCTGCTCAGTTTTCTGCCCCCAACAAGCACGTGTTCACATGGGCTTCTGGTCTCTCTCAAGGGTATAGATTTGCCCTCAAAAGATGGATGAATATCATTTCTACGCCGCGCTTTCTAACCCGTCTTTTCTTAGTTGACTTAAAAGAACATGTTTGCAGGCAGCCAGGTCGTAGGAGTGTCTGGAGCTCCTGGCTGTTGCATCACCGGTGTCTGGTGACCTCAGCGAGCCCTGGTTCTGCTGTTTTTTGTTTGACAGACTTAGTAAGGCCTCCGTGAGACCTAGAAATTCTGTCTCTACGTTAGGACTGCCACACAAAGTTCTTCAGGGGCGCAGAGCTGTGAATTAATGTCGCCTTTTTCTTGTTCTCTGCGCTATCTGAGCAGATGGACTAGCAGAAAAGTTTGTAAAGAAACTTTACAGTAGATTAAAAGAGAGCAATTGCCAAATAAAAGAAGACTGTGTTTAAGTCTGTCTCAGACGGCCCAGCGGCCTGACCACAGTGACGCCACCGTGTCACCTGCCGCCCTAGGTCTACGCCTGCGTGATGGTCTTCTTCCTGAGTAACATGGTCGAGAACCAGTGCATGTCGACCGGCGCCTTCGAGATCACCCTGAACGGTGGGTTCTAGGGTTGCGATCTGGGACACGCGTATTTAAGGGTTTATAGGGAACCTCGGACCTCGTATTTTTCACACCGCGCTTCATGCTCCTTGGGAGCCGGGCTGGCTGTGTGCTGACCGGGAACCTAACCATGACGTGCGCCCTCGTCTGGGATCATGTCACCTTTCCCACGCTCACATCGCGTGGCTGCTGAGGCTCCTCTGTCAGTTCTCCCTCCTGCATTTCTCTAAAGTTGACCTCTGACCTCTGTCGCTCCTCATCGCCAGGGCCTTTAAAGGAAAGGTGTGGGGAGGCAGGGAGGCGGGGAGGCGAGCCGGCAGCAGGAGAAAGCCCTTTCGTTTGTACTTATTTTTATCTAGTTGTTCATCTTGGTTGTCTCCTACCCCGGCCCTGGGATGCGAACCCGGGTCCTTGGGAGGTGTGTGGATTGCGCTCTGCCAGAGGTAGCAGATCCAGCTGCTCCTCCACCAGGGCGCACCAGCTTTCACATATTTAAAAAAAAATTAAACATTTTGTGATGCAGGGGAATAAATTGAAATTCAGATTTCAGTATTCATAACTTAAAGTTTTGAATCTCATCAGTGAAGAATTTATGGAAATTTCTCTCCCTGGTTACATAATTATCTATGTTTTTGGCAAAACTGTGGTTTCTGCCTCTTGGTCTGGAAGCCTAAAATGTATAGTACGTGCCCCTGACGTCTTAGAGGGAAATTTGTTGACCCCTCTCCAAACCACAGTGATAAGTGCCCGTTTCATCTTGTGGCCTCGCGTTCATGAAATGACTTGTCTTTGTTCTCAAGATGGAGATCAGAGCACTTCACATGGTCCCCGGGGTCGGGGCCTGAGGCCCAGCCGCTCTCGGGCCGCGCTGCCGTGTGGGGGCAGACGCGTGAGCCGGCCGGGGTCCCTGCCCACGCCACACCGCGCCCTGTGTCCGGCAGCCCTGCGGCCTCTGTCCTGCGTGGCGTCCTCCGGCCTAAGCCCTGCGCGCTTGTGACCTCGCTGTGGCTGGAGTGCAGCGCCCGGGCCGCAGCTTGCGGCGGGGACGCGCAGGAACCTGAGGCGGCGCTGTCGCTCTCCTAGACGTGCCCGTGTGGTCCAAGCTGGAGTCTGGACACCTCCCGTCCGTGCAGCAGCTCGTCCAGATCCTGGACAACGAGATGAAGCTCAATGTGCGTGTGCACGCGGCCCCGCACCGCCGGTCATAGCCCTGCGACCAGCGCCGAGAGCCCTGTGAGTAGCGGCGCGGAGCCTTGACCCGCCGGTCAGCGGCACCGGGACACGTGCTGCCGCAGCCATTTCCCACTTAAGTAACGGATAACGAGGGTCCTCCTTCACTCAGGGACAAACGGTCAAGAGCAGGCGAGTCTGCCCAGGAGGCGCCCTCCCGAGGCTTAGTAACTGTCCCCCCCGCCTTTTCTCGTGAAGGGAGGATGCGGGCAGGACCAAAGGCAGATGAGGAGGAAGCGGCGTTTGTCCACCTTATTTACTGTTAGTGGTGGTTGGCCGCCCACACCTCACGTGCGTGACCCAGTCCCGGGGATGTGTGCACCTTGTGGCTGGGCCGCGGGGCCGTGCCGGCGGGTGGGCCTTAACACCCCTGAACCCCGATGGCCAAGAGCGACACGTCGAGCTAGGATGTTGGTAAGCATTTTCTCCCCTTACCTTCAGATAACTAGTTCCTAAGAGTATAAAAACGTTTTCAGCGTGCTCAGCATGGAACATTCCTGAGAAGCCATGTGACTGCAGGACGTGTTGGCAGACATGTTCCTAGTTCTTTCTGAGCACTGAGTTGATGCACGCGAGCGTGTTTCGAAATAACATGCTGTGTCTCTTTCAGACATTAAGGGATTTCTGCAGGAGCGGCGGGTCTGACAGAATGAAGGCCTGCACTGAAGACAGCCCACTGTGGGTGCAGGCCGGAGGCGTCCCTGCAGGCTCGCTGTACTCCCGGAAAACCTCGATGCAAGGCAGCTTCTCAGCGCTGGCACGCGTGGGTCCTGCAGTAACGCTGCACAGCTTGTGGTTCCTTCCCCAGATCCACGCAGCCACTAGTTTTTAAAAAGTGTAGACGTTAGGACTTGTACCTTTTTTCCTCAGACACATTTGAACACGTAGAAAATTGAGTTAGAGTTTTATTTGTTTTGAAAGATGTCTGTTAAATCTGTTGTGATTTTATATGAATTTTGCTTTTTTATAGTTTAAAATAGATCTTTTGGGTAACAGACCTGAAGTTCCCCAGTACTTTCTAAGCGGATCAGACATCTCTGATTCGGCCACGTCCGGTTCTCATAGTTTTGCAGATGCTGCAGGTTGCTAGCAGCTTCACGCTGTCTGTCATGGGGGCCCTGCGCCCGGGCGCCACCGGAGACCAGCGCTCCGACCTGCTGTGTGGCTAAGTGTCCTGCCCCGACCAGTCTCATGGGTGATTAACAGGCCTTTATACTTAACTCAATAAAAAACTAAGCAGATACAAGTTAAATAAGGTTTGAATTTATTGCCCAGCGTACCCGTTCGCATTACATCTAACAAGACTTAACGTTTCCTAAGCGACACACCGCAGATTCACACACAGGTGATGGGTTACTGACTGTTTTCCGGGTCCCTGAAAACCACCGCACTCGGAGAGGCCTGCGAGCCTCGGACCGGAGGCCTCGTGTGTTCCAGTGTCTTTGCATCGTGTTCTGGAATTTCGCAAAGTCCAGCAGTGAAACAAAGCTCTTCGAGTGACCCTCCTGTAGCTCCGGAGCCAGCTTCCTCACAGTTGGCGGTGCAGCCTGCAGAGGGGCTGCAGAGACGGGGCCCTGGGCCCTCCAGAGGTGGCCGCGCAGGTGGGTGCGTTGAGTGGAGACGTGAGGCAGCTCCGCACTGGGCCCCATGTGCTTCGCTTCGTCGCCGCCAAATGCTCATGATGCCTGGGTGCAGGCGGAGTCTGGCGGCAGCGTGTGGGCGCCCCGTCCAGGCCAGTGACCGCGTTGCCTTCGAACGGGCCTGCGGGCTTGATCTGCAGCAGCCAGACAGCCCCGCTCCTGCCACCGAATTCGCTGCCCAGTGTCCAGGGTTTTCGGTCGGGGCGGGCGCTCCTTTGCGACAGGCCTCTGACCTGTAAACCTCCACGTGTGAGCTGGGGCCCCCCACCCGACAGGCAGGCCTCGGAGCGGGAGCGCCCCTTCTGAACCCTCTTGCGGTGTGAGTGCTTGGCTTTGGAGACCGGCTTGCTTGGTGCAACTCAGCTCTGCTCTTAACACCCATCTCACTGTTTCCCTTTGGCCATATTTTAAGCTGGGATTTAACAGAATGTAGTGAGAAGATTGGTGAAAAGCCGCGCCCCTGCAGCTCCGGCGCTTGACACAGGCTGTGAAAGCCCGCGGCTGTGGGGGACCCAGGGCTGGTGGAGGAGGAGGAAAATTAAATTAGTGAGATGTGTGACGAGAAAAATACCAGGGAGAAGGGAAAGTTAAGCTTGAGTTTGTGTTATGTTTCCACGCTTCCAGGCGATCCATCGATTCTTCCAGGCTGCTGAGGCGGCGGCTCTGGGAGAAGTGACCGCTGGGTTAGGAAACCCGCCGGGGAAACACGGCAGTCGCCTCAGCCGGGACAGCTGCGCTTTCAGAAGGGACCGTGTCGGCAGTGCAGTGCAGCGCAGTGCCAGCAGCCGCCGGCCTTTCCGCGGCCAGCACGGCGGGCGAGGCCGGCCCGCAGCTTCTGTGTTCTCCTCGGGGCCGGGGCTTTGTTAGCGGCCATTCGTCACGGTCACGCTGCTAAGTAAGATTTTTTTAAGTGCCTATAGAACTTTAGAGCGTAAGTTGGTATTTAATGCTAAGGTTCTTTAAAAGAAAAAAATCTGGAGAGAAATGTGTGGAATTGAAAGTGGAGGGGATTGGCCTTGCATTGCGGACAGAACCTGATCGGCCGATGAGAAAGCAGCCGTCTGTGGCGTCAAACTGTCAAACACAAGACTCCACCGAGGGACTGTCGCTTGTCGTTGCCGTCGGGTAGGAGCCTCGTTCTAGAGGCTGCTCCCTCCACCCTCCCCTGTGGCCCTGGAGTCCGGACGTGGCCGCAGTGCCTCGGGCTGCTGTCCGTCCGTCGCCCTGACTGCGGGAGCAGGTGGGTCGCTGGCCACTTCGTCCCCGCCTCCGGGTTCCTGAGTCACGCCGAGTCTGCGGAGAGGTGCGACGTGGCCTAGAGCTTGTTTACGGAGGAGGCAGCGGGCGGAGACGAGGGAGAACGTTTCGTTGTCACATTAGTCACGCTGGTGGTCTCCCCCACTCACCGCGCGGCAGCCCAGGGGCCGTGGCCTCGGTGCCGAGTCAGAGTCAGGAAATCCAATGGGCCTTGTGCCCGAGGCTCTCCCGAGGCTTTGGAAAAATGAATAGAAATACAGCCCCTCCAAGTGTCTTGCTTTTGTTCCTTGCGGAGCCTGCGACCCCGGCACACAGCCGGCGTGTGGCGCGGGCCTTTGTCCCCTCAGGACGGCCCATGGGAAGAGCCCAGTGAGACGCGGGGCTCGGGGAGGCAGAGCGAGGACCTGGCGTCTCAGTCCTCATCGGTGGCGCACTGCCCTCTGCGTGGATGCTCGGCGAGGAAACTGGCTGCTCTGAGTTTAGAGCAAGGGTTTGAAGGAGAGGTCGTCCCCGCTCACAGCAGGCAGCACGCCTGCATCGCGCTGCTCTCGCCCGTCAGGTGGGGCAGAGGCGGCCGTACTTCATTTGCTGCGCGTCCTCCTTGTTCCCTGGCCTGGCGCGGACCGTGGCTCCACAGGGCACGCCTGCCAGCCTGGTGCCGCGCCCGAGTCCCCAGGTGCCGCTGCCGCAGGAAGGGTTTCTCCGAGTGCGAGGCCCCGTGCCTGGGTGCCGCCATCCTGGACCCGGCACGGGCGTCCGCCCTCCGGCCTGTCTGAGCTGATGTCGCCCGCACAGCTGCAGAGGCCGCCCCAGGAGGGGTCCCGCATGCGCCTGGGGGCACAGCGAGCGCGGGGATGCGGGGTCTGCGTCCTCGCGTCCGCCCGAGCGCGGCCTGGTGAAGGGTGGGTGCTGCGGCCCGGCCCGGGTTCTCTGGGGCGCGTACTCCTGGGCCTGTGATGCGCGACCGAGAGGACAAGGTGACAGTGGAGACTCACCGACAGGACGGGGGAGGGCGGAGACGTGCTAACCCCACAGGACCTGCCGCTGCGGGGAGGCCGTGAGGAGCCGGGCCACAGCCTCTGCAGCGGAGCCTGCGCTCAGCCCCAGGTGGGCGCTGCCCTGCAGCCAGGCTGTCGGGACCTGCCCAGGGCGCCTGGTGTCCCAGGGCCCCTTCGCTCCTGAGCAGATTTTCCATGTTCGCGTTTGAAACAGCAGAGAAAGCCTTCCATTCCGGTTCCAACTAGAAGGTGACAGCCATGTTCATGGGAAGGAAGGCTCACACCGCAGCCAACGCTAGCAGCTCCGACAAGCCCTCTTTCTTTGTAGGAGGAGGAGGGACAGGAAGGAGAAGACCCTGTTCCTTTCGTTCATTTTGGGTTTTCCACCCCGGCCCCCGGGCGAAACCCGGTCCTTGGGCCTTGCTGCCCGCCGGAGCCGCCCTGCCCGCCAGAGCCGCCCTGCGCCGGAGCCGGGCGCCTGCCTGCCGCCCCTGCCGCTCGGCCTGCAGTAACTGGCTCCGGGCCTGCCGCCCACTGGCGGTGCAGGCGCCACGCTCCTCGCGCGAGCGCTTTGCTTCTGGCGCACTTGAAAGCAGCGCGATTCCCAGTAGGTGTGTGGCGTGTCCGTAGTGACCGTCTCAAAAATAAGGCGTCTGAAGCAGCGTCCTGGCACTGAAATGCCGCCTTGTTAGCCTGCGGCCTGTGCTGACCAGGGCCTGTGTGTTCAGTGGGGACGGAGCCCCATGTCGTGTCAACAGCGCGCGAGACCGGAGGCCAGCGGCGCCGTGTGCCCGGCCGGTGCGCAGCACACGTGTGCTTCCGTCTCACGTGTGGAAATGAGAGGAGACAGGCGCTGATGGCCTGATCACGTGGGTGTGAGCGGGAGTGACAAGGGAAAGGGAAGGTCGAGCCCTCAGTTTAACTCCGTCCCCAAAAAGCAGTTACCTGAAGCTGAAAGCCCGGGTGCCCAAACCATGGCAGCGGGTGGGGAGCGCCCGAGGCCCCCTCTGGCACGCGAGCACCACGGCGGGGGTGTCCCTGAGCCACAGGCCCTGCCCTCCCCCAAGGACAGGGCCGAGAAGCCGGTTCCCTTGGGTGAAGGGGGCCCGAGGCGCCTTAGGTTCACCCGTGTCCCACCCTGCTCGCCCTAAACCCATGCTGCTGGGGGCAGCAGCTCGGCCGCGCCCTCCCGTGCCATCACCCGGGCTGCAGGCCTGTGCTCGGCCACCCACCCCGGAGGAGGGGCCTCTGGCAGGAGGGGGACCCGTGGGCCCAGGGTGGGCTCGGGCTCGGGGTCCCCACTGCAGCCGGGGAGCCACCCGGGGGCGGTGCTGGCCTCTGACCCCTGCGCCCTCTGCGTCAGGCCCCTCCCCGCAACAAAGGGACAGCAGCCGGCTCAGCAAATGCTTTCCTTTATCAGGGCCGCCACCCGTGTGGCCTCTCCTGATTGATGCCTGGGCCCTGGCTCCGGGCCGCCAGCTTCAGGGCGAACGAGGACAGGCAGGCCGGTGGCAGCCGGTGGCAGCGTGGGCGGGCAGCGCTCTGCAGCGCGTGGAGCAGCCGGCGGATCCGGGTGAGGCAGGCCAGCAGGAAGAGGTCGTCCCCACTCTGGTGCAGCAGCGCTGGCACCTTCTGGGGCTGCAGCAGCTTGGCAGAGGAAGAGCAGCGTCAGCCCACGTGGCGGTGGGGACCCAGCAGGAGGGCCTTCCTGGGAAGGGCCGGCAGGCACCGGGGACAGCCCCGGGCACCCTGCTCTCTGCGCCCTGGGAGGGACCGGGCTCCCCAGGCTGCGGGTGGCAGTCAGTGTCACTGGTTGAGAGTGACAGTGGCCACACCAGCAGACCGGGCGCTGTGGTGCCCACTTCCCATTGGGGACACACCCTGGGCGGCAAAGGGAGACAAGGACCTGGGCCCCTCCAAGCCCAAACCTCAGTGGCAAACTAGCAATGGAGTCGGCCCTGCCAATGGACGCTGACAGGTCATCGTGGAGGGAGGGACTAGGGAACCGGCAGGGAGCCATGGACAGAGCGGACCCTTAGGTGAGGGCTGAGGGGACCCCGGCCCCTGGTGCCGACACCAGCCGAGGCCGCCCCCGGAGCTGGGCGGTGTCCCCGCGGTGGGCAGGAGCGCGGCGTGTCGGCCGCGGGCACCTCCGTGGCACGCTGGTGGAGCGGGGCCCTTGGGTGAGGGGCGCGCCCCCAGGAGCCCCGCGTCCAAGGAAACCGGGGCCAGGAGGGACGAGCGGTTTACGAGCAGCTTGAGGGACAGTGCAGGGGGACTTCAGTTGCTGTTTTCTGAGGGGTCAGAGGAGTCTCGTCAGGGACAGAAACGCATGGGCACCTGGGAAGTTAATGTGTGAGCCGACAAGGGTGCTGACGCTAAAGTACAGAAACATTGAGTCTCTTAGGCTGAGGAAGCAAGACACGTCCGTGCTGCTTCAGGTGACATTGACTGAAACCACACGGGTGTGAAAATCCAGGGACAAGAACAGGACGCAAAGCTGGTGGACGCGACGGCGCGCTCGCAGCAGACAGCAGCACGAGGAGACGCCCTCCACGGGCAAGCGGGGGACACTCTGGACCCGAGCAGCCACCGTCACCGCTGCCCTGCGTCTGTCACGGGCCTACCAGAGAGCAGGACACTGGACACGCTCATGTGACCGGAGCGCAGGCGCCATTTAGCAAAGCTGACAAGTCGGTCCTGCTGGTGGGCCCTACGCCTCTCACCGGCCCCGGGCGGCCTCGTGGCTCAAACCAGGCCACCGACGTCCCGTTCAAGGCCTGCAGCCGGGAGACCCAGATGAACAGCGGCCTGAAGCAAACACTTCTTCCCCTCTCCCCGCCTGCCTGCCTCTGCGCACCCTCGTTCCTGCTGAGATAGGGGAGCTGTGACTAGAGCAGCCGCAGTTTGCTGCCACCCAATGATCCGCTCGGCGTCAGCTCCTCGCGAGCGGTCACAAAACCACGTCATCAGCCACAAAGAACGTAACTTCTTCAGAGGACATTTCTGCCCCTCCCGCCCCGCCCGGGTCTGGACCGGGCGCAGCTGCCACCCTGCGCCTCGGCACTGAAGCCGCAAAGGGCGCTGCTGCATGTTTTAAAGCAGGAAAGAAGCCACACCGTCACCCTGCAGGCAGCTGGGCAAGTGCGGTGTCTTCTAGTCGCCTTGAAAATTCAGTCACTACTGGGGAGGCCAGAGCGAGCCACACGGGAGCTGGACTGCTGCCTGCATGACGGCGGGCGCGCACCTCGTGGGACTGGTGGCGACAGGGAGCGAGGGCGGCGTCCCCGGGGACAGGCAGGGGAGCCCGCGGTGTGGCTCCTCAGGAGAGGACTCGTCAACACGTTCCCGCCAGCTTGGGCAGGCGACGGCCTTCGGCGGGGACACCAGGAGTGATTGGGGACCGTGTCTTCTGTCGGTGTCGCTGGACCCTGGGAAGGAGACCGCGGCCCAGGCCACCTTGTCGTTTTAAAAGGCCCGAAGAAAGGGTGATCGTGAGGACAGAGCGAGAAAGGTGAAGTCAGCACCGGGCTCACAGGTAAGGGCGGATTCGACGTCACGAGCGTGCGGCCATGCGAACAGAGCGACCGACGGGAGCTGCAGTGGGACGTTCAGGCAAAGCCAGCGGCAGCCCCCAGAGGGTCCCGGGTGGCCGGCTGAGGGCGCGGCGTACGGCGTTGGAACGGGCCCCGCTCCCATGTGGACCCTGCCTGTGACTCAAGTCTCCTTTCTTGGGTGTTGACGAGACGCCTGCCGGCCTTCACGAGCAAATCACTCTCCACCGCGGAGCCAACACCGAGGCGCTGGCCGCCCTGGACCCAACACGGAACCCGAGGGATTTCTCAGACGCCACCCTATTGGCGTCTGTCCACAGCGCTAACGCTGCCTGTGCGCACCCAGCGGCCTCACCTGCCTCTGACCGAGTCCTCACGCGTCCCAGGCTGGGCCCGGGGCTGGGGGACCACCGACATGAGCAACTGAATAAAACAGGAGATGCTCCCTCCGCCTCTCCCGCCCGCGCCTTCATTCCTGCTGCGGGCGGGAGCATGGAAACCCCGAGTCCTCGTGGGGCACACAGCACGTCTCGCCTGTGGAGTCGGAGGTCGCCTGCGGGCCCCGTTTCCCCCAAGGCGCCCCTGTTTGAAGCGCACCCACCTTGACTTTGGTCCCCACGCTGATTCTCGCCTGCCGGCCCATCGCCAAAAACCTGACGGCGATCTTGTCCTGCTGGAGGATGCGGAGGCCGACGTGGCGGTTCAGGGCCAGGAAGACGGGCTTGAAGGGGGCGGCGCGGCCGTGCCAGCTCCAGGCCCTGGTCCTGCTGCCGGCGGCGTCCGAGGACTGGCCTCCTATGAGGTTTGCGTAGACCCTGCGTGGGGTCGGGGAAGGGCAGGGCGTCAGGGCCGTCGCCGCGGCCACGGCGCTGGCCACGCCTCGGTGCCCAGTGGCCGCATCCGACACTGACTTCCAGCCTGAGGTCCAGCTCAGGACCTGACGAGACCGCTGTGGTCCGTGGGGCGGGACTGGGACGCTCGGGGACGCTGGGGCTTCTGAACAGAGTGCGGCGGGCGCAGGGCGGGGGCGGGCGGTCCCGGAGCCGTGACGGGTGCACCGCGCCCGACAGCGGGCATCGTTTTGGGGGCCAGCGCCTCCACACCTTGTCGCAGCCCCTCGCCGGGGAGGGAATAGGGACCCTTGTGGGGACCGAGAAAGTGGGCTCGTTCACTCATGATTCATTGTTTGAAAATGCAGCAAATTGGCGGTGAGGTCAACACGACTCGTGTGTGTCCCCAGCATCGGTCGCTGGCAGTCGCCCAATAGCTGGGGCATCGGTCAGCACCTGAGCCGATTGTCTCTGTTGGATCATTTTATTGTGAAACGTGGGTGATACTCTTTGGCCAAAGCAAAAAAAAAAAAGAATCGAAAGATTTGTGGAAATTAGCTGGAAACGCGTCGTTCACTGAGTAGCATTGCTTTCTGAAGTGACATGCCTGTGACCACGGTGGCACCCCGAGGTCCACGTCACCCCGCCAATGATTTACCCCCTCCTCTCCCTCCTGGTCCCCATGTTGGTTCTCGTCGTCTGTTTTTGCTTCTTTGTTCTCAGTTTTGTGTCTGCACCTTTGGCGGTGAGTGAAGTCACGCGTCCTGTCTGCCCGCCTGCTCCCAGCCTGGGAGGACCCAGGAGCGCCCTCCGGCTGCCTCGGGCGGACGCGCCCCACTGTGGCCGGGCCGCGGGCCCCCCGCCAGGAGCATCACCCCATGGGGGCTGGCCTGCTCCGCGAGGCCGCCGCACAGGCTGCATGCGCCACGGAACGGTGCCCGGAGTGCACAGCGGGCCGGGGCTCCCGGCCAAGGGGCTCCTCAGCCACCGACTCCCTGGTGACGCCACCAGAGCGCCCCGCTGACGGACACAGAGCTGCTCCTGGGCCGCGAAGCGTGAGCGGACTCTGCCGGTGGACATGGTGGCGATGGACTGGCGTGCCGCCGCTCCGACACGCCGCCCGCTTGGACATACGCCGTGGGAGTCTCTTCCGAAAAGCTCAAACCAGGTCTTCAATGACATTTGAAGGTAGAACACGAATTGACCTTCTCAGGCTAACTGGACGCATGACGTCGGGGCGTAGCCACACCAGGCGATCAGGAGGGAACTGGGGTCTTACTCTCTGCATAGCGTTCGCTGCCACTGGCTGTGGCCCTCGGAAGCTACACTTTTAGGACCCGGCTCCGTGACAGCGCAGGTGGCCGTCACCCCAGACATGACACGAGGCACCACCGGGGCTGCCTCGGGGACCCCGTCCCAGGGACGCGCCTGGTTTCCTTAGAGAGGCTCGTCTCCCTGACATTGTAAGTTCAGCTTTTCTTACGCTTGTAAGAGAACAGAAATGGTCTTTATCACCCAAAAGAAAAAGGAGAATGTCCCCGAGCCCCCAGCAGAAGGGCAGAGAGGGGCCGGGCCTACCAGACGTTCCCGTTGGGGTGGTAGCAGGACAGCCTTCCGGACGAGTTCAGCACAGCCAGGATCGCGGGGGCGGTGGGCGCGTCGTCCTGCACGACCGTCGTGAAGCCGGCCGTCTGGTTGGGGACGCGGATGATGGCCAGGCTTCCCGAGGGGTAACTGGGCTCAGATAAGGGCAGCGGCATTCTGGGAGTGAGCTCGCCCACCACGCTCTTTGGAAGCATAAAGCGTCCGGAAACGGGGCCCCGTCGTCACGCACGGGCTGTGGGCTTTCGATGTGGGTCAGGTATGTTCACGAGACTCAAAATCCCAACAGAGCGCTTGCCCAGAGAACCGAGCAGCGCGTAAGAAGGGCCATTCGCCACGGCAAGTGGCTTTCATCTCAGTAATGCGAGGTACTTTCACGCGTGAAAATCAGCTGAAGGAATAGACACAGTAACAGAATGGGGGAACCGCCTTGCACAGTGAGTGGCGGCCCCGGACAGCGGGTGACATGGCTTTAAAGGGTGTGGGAGCCTGTAAGTAGGCAGGTTCGTGTGGGCTCGGGGAAGACAGTAAGGAAAGAGGAAAGATGTTAATGGCGACTCTGGGTGGCAAGATTTGGGGCGATCCTCCCTTTTTCCCCTTTGGTATTTATCTTTTTTGAAGAAATCAAGCTAACAGAAAGGCGGCGTGGAGAGAAAGGATACAAGATCTGCGTGGTCCCGTCCGGAAAGGCGGTCAGAAACCTGCTCCCGTCTGAGTAGTGCTTCTCCAGGAGCTCCTCGCCCACGCTCTGCCGGTCGTGGGAGAGAAAGGGACCGTCACTCCCCGACGACGCACCGCGGAGGACACGGCCCCTCCGCGTGCGAGAGGGCGCACAGCCTGTCCCGATTGCCGGGGCAGCACTGTGCCCTGCCCGCCAGGACGGCTGCGTCGCTGTGTAGTTTGCCTGCACACAGGTCACCATAAAAACCGCACGAGGACAGAAAAGGAGGGACAAGGGCCACGAGGGAAGCAGGCCACGTCCTGCTCGTGGTGGCAGCCACCTCACTGAAAAGTCGGAGCCCTGCTCCTGAGAAGCAGACTGTCCCCCAGTGACCCCAACTCTTAAGTCCAGCGGTGCCGCAGCAGGTGTCCGCTGGGTCACCCACAACGTCGGTCTGCGCACAGCCCCGTGGCGCCTCCTGCCGCCGAGTCTCGTGGTCCCGGGCAGCACTGAGTACCCGGCAATGCTTTCAATAAACCAGTCGCTCGAATGCCGTTCCCTCCTCACCCTGCGTGCTAATGAAGCAGGTACAAGAAGACCTAGGCTAGACCGGGAAGCAGTGAACTTCTCATGGAAATGCCGTCGTCTGTTCTGGAAGGTAACACACCATTTACTGAAAAAGTTGCCAACCGTGAATATATGCAGATAAGCACTAACAAGTGCTAGCTTGTCAGAGTCATAAAGCGAAGGCTGCGTTATCACTCAGGTCAGCAGTGAGACAAAGCCGACCCGTCCGGTCGCTCTCTCCTCGGACGAGCCTGTCATCCAGCGTCGGGGACGGTTAGAGCCACACGGGAAGGACTCCCAGTGTTAAGTCGTCAATGCCAACGACGTAAAACCATGCAAGTATTTTTACAACTAAGTTAAAAAGAATAAAATGCCACCCGTGCCGAATATAAGTCAGATAAGAGTCGGCAGGAGTCCACGGAGGGCAGCGCCATCAGGCGCATGTCCAGTGCGTCTCGCTTCACGCCGCCGCTGACCGTAGTCCTTTCAGTGCCGCGTCTGGTTGTCGCTGCCACGCGGCCGTGCGGAGCGGGCTGGGCTGCGTGTGGGCGCGGTCGGGACGCCTCGGAGACCGGCGCCCCCGCCGGCTGTCTCCGTGGGCTGCAGCGTGCGGAGCGCCAGCCCTTTCTGACCAGTCCGTGTGCCTGAGCCTCCCCTGTCCCACGTCCAGAACACGACAACATTCGGACCTTGAGGGAAACTGACTTTTTCTGGTAATTTAAAGGAGCGGCGCAGGCAGGCAGGGGGCGGCAGCAGGCGGCAGGGGAGCCAGGACAGGCCACTTCAGTTCATCCTGGTCCTGCCCGGGCGTGACCCGGGACCCTGGGATGCGTGTGGGCCGACCTGGGGAAGGCGCGAGCAGACCGCTGCCCGCAGGGCGAACCCGGCTGAGAACGGCACAGTGGCTGCTGCTCACCCTTCCGCAGGCCGCCTCGGCGTCGCAGCAAACCATGGAGATGCTTCTCTCGTCCAGCTGGAGGTCAAACTGCCCGTCGCCCGTGGTCAGCGCTTTGATCGGAAGGTCCACAGAAAGTTGGTAGGAAACTGTTTTCAGGTACTTGGGCTCCACTGAAAAGGCGGTCACAGGGGCGCACAGCTGGGAGGTGTCCCCAAGCGGACACCCGCCCGTTACACGCGCGCCGTTCACGAGCATTTCGTGGAGGCCAGCGAAGACCTTTATGGACTCAAGTGTGAGGGCCTGCCTTTGCGGAAAGGGGTGATTTTTGTCAGTGTCGTCTCTGGTCTCAGGCTGAGTAGGGAGCGGTTGTCTATCTAGAAACCTGGCTCTCGGGGCTGCTTCTCCGAGGGTCTCTGACTGTGGGGAGAGGAAGGCCGTCCGCCCCGGCGGCCAGGGGAGCAGCCCACACCCCGTGCTGGACCCGCCCTCGCAGCTGCAGGGCGAAGGCTGGCTGAGCGCACCCACGTGTGCGGGGGGGCGACCGGTCCTTCCGGAGGACCCCAGCTCGAGAAGAAAGTGGGGAACCAGGGGCCTGGCCTGGGGTGGTCTGCATGTGAGTGTGTCAGGCCACTAATCCATTTCTGTTCGCTCAAGGAGACGGGACTGAGATCCCAGCCTCCCTGCGGGGCCCCCACGCCCGCCGCGGTGCCCCCGACACCCACCTTCCCCGCTCAGGGCCGTCGGCTCGCTCCCCACCCGTGCGGACTGCTTGGCTGTTTGCCACTCCTGTTTCCTACGAAAGAAAACGTGTGCTCCTCTGGAGCGCGTTTGACGCTGCGGACTCTAGCTCTACCTGTAAGGGCTGGCCGCCGTCGCTGCGTCTGCCTCTGCTCTGCCGAGCGCCCACTTCTCCAGCACAGCGGCCGCGGGGGCCCGAGGGTGCGAGGGCCCGAACCACCGAGTTACACTTCAAATCCGTGAGCGAGCGAGTCTGTGGAGGCTCAGGGAGTGTAACCGGTGTGCGTCGGCCAGCTGGTCTCTCCCCTCGGGCCGCAGCCTCAGAATCACACGCTGCAAGGAACGGGTTAGTCCACACAGCTCTGAGGGAGGGTCTGAGTCTCAAGGACGGGGCCTGGGTCACCTGCGAAGGGCTTTCTCCTTGGCCTTGAGTCTGTCCGTCTCGCTGCCGTGCGCCGCGTGAGGGTCGATGCAGATCAGCTGGGCCCTGCCCTCCACCGCCCGCCTCTCCTCGTAGATGTGGTCAATCAGGTTTTGCAAGTAAGCACAGCAGACGGCCTGGAAGCAGGTCATTTCCGCGCTCAGTCCCGGACCCGGACGCGGCCTTCAGCGGAAAAGCGCGAGGACTGCGGGGCCTAGGGGGCGTCCACCGTGATGCCGGGGGCCGCTCCGGGGTGTGCGTACGCCCCGCAGTGCACTGCCCTGTCTGCGCACCACTCGTCCTGGTCCAGACACAGGAGCGGCCGCGGGCGGCCCCAGAGCAGCACTGGCGGCGTGGTGCTGCCCGCTCCGCTGGACAACACCTCCACGGGACCCTGCCCAGCAACGGTCCTGTCCCCTGGCCAGCAGGGCCACAGGGCAGCTTCACTCGGGCTGCTCCGACCGTGGCGTGGATGGTTCTCTGGGGTGAGACCCCAGTGGATCGCAGGGCACGAGGTGGAGTGACGCTGCCCGCGGACGGAGCGCCAGCCTGTGCCCGAAGCGGCGGTGCCGTCTCTCACACACACACACGCACGGACACCCCCCGCTGCCGCGACCAGGGGTCCAGCACCGGCTGCGCTGTCTGCTGCCGCCGCCGTCCTGCAGGTGGGCAGGGGCACGCGGGGTCATGCTCTGCTTTCCACGAGCTCAGGCAGCTCTCGAGGGCCGAGTACTGCCAGCCACGGGCCTGCAGCTCACCTGTCTGCATGGTTCTGAGTCGCCACTGCCTGCGGGCATGTCCATAGCAGAGAGAAAGGGCCTCAGGTCGCACCCACAGAACTCGCACTGCGGTGCAGCCTCTTCCTCTTCTTCCTGCGGAGAGCGGCGTGGGCCCGTGGCCAGCGCCTCCCAGGGCGCGCGGCCAGGCCAGGGTGGCCCCACGTGACCAGTGGGACATGCTGGGCTGGGGCCTATGGCGCGTGGACACCTCGGGCTCAGCCGACGCGTCGCGAGAAGTCTGACGTGGCTGCAGCCCCGCAGTCTTGCTCCGAGAGGCCTCTCTGGCCACCTGGGCCTCTGCACCGCGAGGCGTCCGGCCGGCCCCGGGGCACCGGCTGAGGGCTGTGCCCCCGACCTGGCCACGTGCAGCCCTGACCGCAAGCGGCCGGGCTTTCGCCCCAGGACTCCACGCCCCACTGCCCCGCCGCCCCCGGAGCCCCCTGCACCCCCGCCGGGCGAGGCAGGTGAAACCCCCACAGCCCAGCGCTCGGGGAGGTGGCTCTGGCCAGAGTCTGGGGACCGGTCCCGGAGGAAGGCCGGACTGTACCCGTCAGGCCTGCCTCTGGTGTGGACGGCAGCCCAGGGCCCTGCCGGACGCCTCTGAGGGGCAGAGGGATGGGCTGCGGGCTGCGGCTGAGGGGCCGGCCTGAGGGGTTGCAGGGGTCGCGGGGGCCCCGGCAGCGTCACTGTCTGCGAGGCCGCCTTCCCTCCCTGCCCAGCGTGGGGCTCTTCCCGGCCACCAAAGACGGTCCGATTGACCAGCGCCCACTGAGGTCTCCGGGCCTCATGACCAGGGATGGATGTCTCCACCTGGCACTTAATTGGCCTTATTCAGAAACCTGTCTGGGCAGGTGTGATCAGGTTAGGACAGGGTCATCAGGCTGGGCCCTAGCCCAGTAGGACTGGTGTCCCTGGAGAAGAGGACGTTTGGACACAGACACGGAAAACAGCAGGACAGCTGAGGCAGGGCTGGCGTGTGCAGCTGTGACCAGGCCCGAGGGGCCCAGCCAGGCCCGAGGGGCCCCACCGCGGGCAGGACCCCAGTCCCGAGCAGACAGCAGCGTCCCCAGCCGGCCGGCCTGTCTGCACCCTTTGCTAAGTGGGAGCCAAGCGGACTGCACCTTGAACTTAATGTCCACGAGGGAGATGTCTTGCTTGTAGGCCAGGATGGCGGGGGGCCCGACGCTGGGCAGCGTCCTCAGAGCGGGCTCGAACAGCGTGAGGAAGTCCGCCTGGAACTGTGGGAGCGGGCGCTGGAGGCCAGCCCGCACCTCCCTCCCGGGACAGCCCGGAGCCGCAGCCTCACCTCCAGCTCGCACAGGATGTTCAGCTTCTGGTCTTCGGGGTGACTCACCCACCTTTCTGGGGAGAAGGTGGACTCACTCGTCCAGAACGCTGGGACGCCGCCTTCTCTGCGCTGCGGGGCAGCTCCTCCCGCCTCCCTCCTGCACCGTGAGGGGCGCGCTTTCCGGGAGGCGGGAGCCGGGTGGGCCAGACGTCACCCGCCTACCTACCCCTTAACTTGGCGGCTGGGCTCTGGGGCGCCGCATCCTGTGGCAGGGAGGGCAGCTTCTTCCCTGTGAAAGGCACAGGCCCGTGGGAGGCGGCCGGCGGTGCCGGCTTCACCTCCCGTCTATTGGCCGAGATCGGCACACGGGGACAGGCGGTGTGGGTGCCGTGCCTCCGGGCCCCCCGCGCGCACACGCGGAGTTTGCTGCACCCCGGCGCCTGAAGACCCTCTCGCCGCCTTTCAGCAGGCACCGTTCTGCCTGCCGTGTTCCTGGAGGAAGTTTTCAGGTGGAAGGGTCGGGTTCCAGTTCAGGACAGTGTGTGGGCCCCCAGGAGTCTGGGCCCCACCGAGGCCGGCGGCCCTGGAAGCGGACAGGGGCCCCGGCTGCACCGGCTGCTCCGGGTGAACGTCTGCACAGGCAGGCCCGCAGGCAGCAGCCAGGGCACAGGGACCCACTGGGGACAGGCGGCGTCTCCCTGCGCCGGCCACCTCCGCACGGCAGCCTGTTCCCGAGCATTTTGTCCAGAGAAAGGCCGCAGGGACGCCACACAGGGATGCACGGAGGCTCCTCTAGGTGTTACTGTCACAGGGAAGTCAGCACCTTGTGACCACAGAGCACCACCCCGGGTGCCACCTCCCGTTCCAGGGTCACGTGACCTCCCCGCAGACGGGCTCCCCAGACCGGGTGCCCCCAGATGGGGTCCGTTCCGTCATCTCAAATCCCAGCTCACGCTTTTCAGCAAGGACAGAGGCCCACTTGACGGCGCCGTCACAGAACTAGAGACGACCTGCGCTGGTCACAGGAAAGGCCCATGTCAGGCTGACTTCCCACTGACAAGTGGTCGGAGTTAAGCAAGCTCAGCAAGGGTCAGATGTGACATCAGTGCACAGAAGCCAGTCATTCCTCGTGTTGACAGGAACCAGTTAGAAACAGAGCTAAACAGAGCTGGCACTTCGGTAAAGGCTGCAGAACACCCAGGCCCAAACCAGACTCCGAGCCGCGCAGGGCCCCGCGGGGAGACAAGACAGATGGGAGCAGTGCGGCTGCCGCCGGTGCAGTGACCAAACGGCCCGTCGGCGCCAGCACGGCTGCCCCGAGGCCTCGCCGCCCCACGCCGCCTCTGGACAGCCCTCCCCCTCACACAGGCCACTGCGGCCTGAGCGCCCTCAGGCTCCCGAATCAGTTCGACATCGAATCAGCATTTGCTCCAATGAACTCGAAAAATTAAGAGCTGCTTCCACTTGACTTAATGCTGCAAAGCAAGACCAAACAATCAGCTTGTCAGACTCCACCGAGACGCCCCTGCTAACTGGCATTTAGATGTGAGCGGGGCTCACACTTCTCTTCGGTGCCGCTTACGTCAGGTCGTCACTCCGGGCAAACCCTCCGGGACCCGCTTCGCTCCAGATTTGCCCTCCTGTCTTTGGCCGGGGACTCGCCTCCTCCCCGGCCCCTGGAGGAGTTGCGCCTGAGACCGCCTGCTCCTCCCAGCTGCTGGGGCCCGTGTGTCCGCCGCTGCGTCTCCCCAGGCTCCCGCGCCCGGGCGCGCCCGGGCTTCCTGCTGCGCGTGGTGTTTACCGTCACCCCTCCGTGTCCCGCCGGCGACCGCAGGCCCCCGAGACGGCCTGTCACCCGTCCGCCGGGCAGGGCCTCCAGGGTGCCGTGCCGGGGGCATGAGACGACCCAGAACAAGGGGCACCAGAAGGCCACTGTCCCGGGACATGCTGGGATAACTTGCAATTTAAGTGTTTACGTTACACATTTCTTAATGGTCTGATCTTTAAAAAATAGCATGTAATTTTACTTCTGTAACAAAAATGAATGTATCGATGTACTTGCAAATATAGGCAAAGCAGACAGTTTCTTCTTGAGGACGGGCAGCAGGAATGGAGGTGAGCAGGCAGGCGGGCAGGAGGAGAGGAGGGAGAAGCACGTACTTTTTGTATGTAGTTGTTGACACTGCTTAGCTCTCTTAGGACCTGGGACTTGCACCCAGGGGTGTGTGGCCTGCGCGCCTTTGGAGGCGGTTGAGCAACCGCTGCTCCACCAGGGTGCTCCCCGAGGTTCTGTGTGACCAGACACGCTACCATTTGTTAGTGGTCGCCTGCAAGGAGTTTGAACACTTAATCTCCTGCGGTCCTCCTGACACCTGGGACAGACGCTGTGCTCCCAGCAGAAGAAACCGAGCTGGGCGGGGCGGCTGGTTGGTGTCTGGGGATTCAGACCTCCCGCTGCCGGCGCCTCCCCAGCAACAGCTAAGAAAGCAAACACTCACTCAGTTGCTTTTGTTTACAGAACTGCAGCCAGCTCTCCTCCGTCTGTACGGACCTGGGGACTAGTGCAGACAGACGTGGGTGGTCAGTCCTGAAAGGCAGACAGGATGTGAGTCCACGCGTCTGTGGTTGTCAGCCGAACCGCTGGACCTAGCAAGTTCACAGCCAGTAAGACGCCCTGCTGCTCTCCGACACGCGTTCTGGCTGCCACCTCCGCTCTCCTCCCAGGAGCCGCGTCCCCGCGGGAGCCCTCGCCACCGCTGCTGCTGGTGGCTGAGCGCCCACTTCACTCTGAGTTAGAAGATGTGGCTCGTTTTAATCGCCTTAAAAATAGCCCCCACTCTCTAAAGGCCGTTGTGACCGCACCATCCGTGTTCCGTGACGCAAGCAGCCTCTGGTGTCACCACAGGCGGGAAAGAACCGACTTTACGAGTTTAAGGACAGTCCAGTAACAAGTGACGATACGCAGCCCTTTCCACGCCCCCCGCCCGCCCCGCCCCTCGTTCTTTGTGATAAAGCTACCAAGAGCATTTCCCACAGTTCTGCTCCGGGCTCGCCCCGCACGGGCCCTCGGGACCTGCCCGTCCGGCTGCCGCGCCGCCGTGACTGTCCCATGCCCGCCTCCCAGGGAGTCCTGTGCACGCGGCCCCGGGCAGCTCAGTCCAGGCCCCAAGGTCAAGGGCCGTTGAAGCACAAGCCTCAACAGCATTGAATGCGGGGTTTTCTCCAGTTCAGCCCGAGACATTCTGTGTGTGGTGAGGGCTCTGCCACCCTCACACCAACACCGAAGGTGGTTCTGAAATCTGTCAGGCTCGGAGATGACCAGGGACAACAGTTACATCCTCTGAGAACTTGTGTGGATTGTGCAGCGATCCTGCTTTGCCAGCGCCACCTCGTTCCTCTTTGCAAAACCCAGTCAAGGCTGGAGTCGGCTTTCCCTCGGGACAGCCAGGCGCTGGGGAGCCCTGGGGAGCCTGGGTGCAGGCGGATGCCCATCTGCTGGGCTCACACCTCTGCCCCGTTTCACCTGGAATAGTGATAGGACCATCAGAAAGAGGCTGAGAAGAAGTGGGTCGCGCTTTGATGACTTTTCAGGACAGATACGTGAGTCTCACCGAGTTCGGCAGAGAACTGTGCACCCAACAGCATCGTCACCCGAGAAAGTTCTGTGGCAGACACAGAATCCCATCTGGGCGAGAGGTGCCCGACTACCGTCACCCAGCCAGGAGGGCAGCTGAAACCACGGGCCTCCTGCCCCTGCCGCAGGGCTGTGGAAATGGCAGACGCCCAGTCGCTGCGGGGACGGCAGAGGGGCCTTCAGCCGGTGAGCAGTACCAGGCCGGGCTGCCCGACGCCGCAGAGAGGATGGCTGGAGGGGGCAGCGTTTCTAGCGGGGATGCGCCGCCGGGAGCCGCTCCGCCTTTCTTTTCTCCTGACTGGGTTCTGAGTGTGACGTTACTCATAATGTGCTGTTTCAGGTTTCAGAAGCATCTGCGCCCCGACACCGAGTGAACTCTACCTGCAGACCAGCGCAAACAAGTAAGCTCGGCAAAGTCCTGTGACTTCGCATGGCTGCCGGCCTTGTTTCAGCATCGTCACATCCGCATGCAACTTGCTGGGCGTGGGGGGAAGAGTGAGCGCAGAGCTGGGAGCGGGTGCACTGATGCGGTTCTCTGCTAGTCAGCAGAGTCACCAACAGAGACAAGGAAGGTTAATATCTGAAAGTCCTAAAGTTTCAAAAAACTTAACTAATTTAACAACCAGAAACGGAGAGGCGGACCACGTATGAGCTATGTGCCTCATCTTTCATGGTGGGAAGTCAGTAGTTATGTCAGAAATGGGTAAATCAGGACGTGGAGCCAGGCTCCGAAGCCAGCCTCCGAAGCCAGCACTGCACAGCCCCCGAGATGCGCCCGCGCTGGGTGGTGCTGCGGGTGGAGGGAGCCGTGGGCTGTGTTCACTTCCTGCTCCGGACATCCGGGGGCCAACCACGTGCATGTGTGTCTTTGATTAACACATTCACTTAAAAGGTCAATGGAAACAAGTGGGACATTCTCCTTGTGCTCAAGAAGTTAACAGCTGCTCAGAAGGAGAAAGCTTACGCAAACCGAAGACTCAGGGCTGGTGTGCGATTTCAGGCAGAGTAGGAAGATGGTGCTTTTCTGGTGTTTCTCTCAGTGAAAGCACTTGAAGGCCATCAGCAACACGGAAATTGAGGAGGGGAGGCCACCGTGTCACCTCTGCCCTCCCATCCTCGCATTTAGCAACAGAGACCGGTTCTAAGTGTTCAAGGCTCGGACGGCAGCTCGCATGGCACAGGGGTCTGTCCACGCATCTCCAGGGGCTGGCAGTGCGCCGGAGACGGTGGGACCCTTGTCTCTGTCCCCCTCAGTGCTCCACACTTTAAAGAACTTTGACGGAATTAGCTGAACATTCACATTTTACACGCGCCCCCCCCGATGTGTTTATCCAAAAGGCAAATATCCTCAGCCTGAAAAAAAGATAACATGAACTCTGAAAACATGTTCTTACCTGTCTAAAATGGTTCTGGGAGTGTCTTTCTTAAAACTCTGAAATATTTTAGGAAAACCTGTTGAATGAAAATGAAACATTTAGCCAATCCCGCCAAGTCCGTCATTTTTTTTCTAAAGGACAGCTTTGCTCCCAAGAGACATCTGGCAACTTCTGAAGGCATGGTTTGGCTCTTGCACACAGGTGCAGGGGCGAGGGGCCTGGCCTGGCCAGGGGCCAGGGATGCTGAGGCCAGAGGTGGAGGGCACGCCCGCAGGTTGCAGGCGCGCGCAGAGGCCCGTGGGCGCCGGGCGAGCACCGGCTCCAAGAGCTGACCTCCCGGGGTGAGTGCCCAGCGGCGCAAGCCTGGGAGGTGGTTTCCGCTGGACCGAGTGGGACCCCGAAGTCCACTCCTTCTTCAGGAGGCAGCAGCCTGTGTGGGTCTCTGTGCCAACGCAGCGTGTTCTGTGTACAGTGCATGCACACGCGTGTGCACGTGTGTGGATGAGTGTGCAACGTACTCGTGCGTGTGCACGTGTGCTGTGCAGGTGTGGACACCGTGTGTGTGCGCACCTGTGGCTGTGAGGGCTGCTGGCTTTCCAGTTTCACCCTAAACTGACCCACCGCAGGGCTCGGGCGGGGCTGGGATGCCCTGGACGGGAGCAGGTATCTGGTGCAGGGGGCAGAGGGCTGCGGGGAACAGGGGTCCCGTGGTGGGGGTCCTGGGGGTGGGGAGCCTGGGGGCCGGCGGGGGTGGGGAGTGGGATGAGGGACGGCGTCCTATCAGGGTTCCGTGGGGGCGGGGCAACCGCTTTCAGGAGGTCTCGGGGGGGGGGCGGTTGAGGGCGCGGGATGGTGGGCAGCCGTCCTGTGGGGGCTCTGGGGCGCAGGGGCCCTGGGGGCGGTACTTTTATGGGAGGAGGCGCTGGACTGCTCGCTGCAGCTGGGCGTCTGGCCGCACGAGGCCGTGGGGCTCAGGCTGGGGCTGACCACGCTGGCCAGGCGGGGCCGCACGGTGTGCGAGGCCAGGGCGCTGTCGCTGGGGTCCAAGAGCCTCCACAGCTCCTGGTCGCTGAGGTCCCCAGGCAACGTGAGCAGGTCGTCGTCCTTTGCTTCCCGCTGGTCCTCCTCCCGCTCGTCCTGCTCCCCGCGGCTCTGGGCCTTGCGGGAGCTGCGGCCGCGGCGGGGGCGGCCCCGGGGCAGGTGTGCCATGGCGGCCTGGCTGCCGGCGCTGCGCTCCGCGCGTCCCGCGTCTCCAGGCGATGGGCGCCCCGCCCACCGGCCGCGTCTCCAGGCGACGGGCGCCCCGCCCACCGGCCGCGTCTCCAGGCGCCGGGCGCCCCGCCCACCGGCCGCGTCTCCAGGCGCCGGGCGCCCCGCCCACCGGCCGCGTCTCCAGGCGCCGGGCGCCCCGCCCGCCCGCCGCCCGCCGCCCGCCGCCCGGTGGCCTTCGTGTGCACGACAGGAGCTGGCCCTTGCGTCGCAGGTCGCAGACTTGGTTGTTAACATGTGGCCTTAAATATGATTTCTCTTGATCAGGAGATTTGGACGCCCTTTAATTTTGCGCCCGAGAAGAGTCCCCAGCCGTCCGTGCGCGTGGCTCGCTCTGCCCTTCCCTCCGGGCAGAGGACGTGAGGGCCGAGAGTCCGCGACCACCTCTGCGTGTCTGAGGGGACGCGAAGTGAGCCGCCTGCACCGGGACACGCGCCGGGCCTCGGTGTCCCTGGCGTGCACACCCCTGTGCTGTTGCCGCCCCCGGGGCGCTGCTGCCCGTCAGGCGCCGCAGGGCCGCGGGCCGCGGGGGCCTGGATTTCTTCCCGCCGCCGGGGGCTGTCCTAGTGGCAGGGTGCAGAGGCCCGGGCAGGCGGTGGCTGGAGAGGGCCCCGGGGAAGCAGGGTCCCCGCTGACTGGAGCGGCAGTGCTGGCCCCGGCACCCGACGTCCCGATCTCTGCTGAGGCCCCTTGGAAGCAGCAGGGGGCTGCGTCACTCTGTGGGGATCGCAGTGACCCTCGACTGTGCCCTCACTCACCCTGGGGACCTGAACCAGGTGGCGTTCGGCCTGGGAAGTGGTTTCTCAGGCCCGGGAGGGAAGTCCGGGAGGAAGGCCGTGGCAGGTGGCACCTGTCCCCTCCTGGCTCCCAGACCTGTCCTGCTCCGCCACACGGGTGGACTCATAGCTTAGCCGTTTGTGAGGTCCCGAGGGGGACCCAGGCACCCCAGGGCCGTGGCCCCGGCACCCGCAGCTGCTGGGGTTTCAACATGACTTGGGAGCACGAGCGTCAGACCACGGGTTTAGCTCTGAGGAGCTTCTCTCTAACGTTGACTCTTCTTTTCTCGAAAGCTCCTTCAGAAGGTGGTTCTTGGCACCGTGGTCCTCTTAGTGGGCAGTGACAGCCCCTGTATTCATATGGCAACTGTCGCCCCCGCCTGGCGGGGTGATAGGACCAGGGTGTGATAGACTCGCTTTCCCTGCGCCCCTCCCCTCCCCGCCTCATATCCTCTCACCGGTCCCTTCCCTTCTGTCAGCCCTGCCTTCCGTTGTCGGGCCCGTCCCATCCCCGCTGTCGGGCAGGCACTGCCCTTTATCTCTGCCAAACAGACGGCTCCGGGACCATCCCTCCCTCCCTCGTCTCCTGCTTCCGTCTTTCCGTGCATCTGCCCGTCCGTCTGTCCATCGTTCGGCCGGCCGTCACTCCTCCACAGCTGCGGGTGCTGCGGGGCTCTGAGGACATCGTGATGTCTGCATGCACCAGAGCCCGTGGTCTGCGTGCTCCTGCTCGGGAGGAAGAGAACGTGGGTGTGTGGGAGGAGGTGGGCGGCAGGGTCCTGTCCAGACAGGCGTCCCCGAGGAGGCCTGAAGAGAGGCCAGCTCGGGGGGGCTGTCCCGCACAGCGGGGGCGTCCGGTCTGAGCGCAGGTGCTTTGCCTCCTGACAGGACTGGACCCAGATCCCGGGGGCACCTGTGTCTGACGAGCAGCCCTGGACCGGAGGGGACGAGCACCAAGGAGGCCATCAGGGCTGGGGTGTGGACAGTGAGCACCCACGGGCAGCGCCGGCAGCCAGGCCAGCCTGCGGGTCCTCGGAGGTCGCCGGGTGGGGCAGAGCGGGAATGGAGACACAGGAGGCCTGGCCGGTCCGGCCTGCGGGCTACTCCTGCAGTAGCTGGTGGGATGCCCGCTCAGGGAAGCCTGGGCTTCCAGAGAGAAAGTGGAAGCGGAGCGGGAGGCTGAGCTGGGCGCCTGGGCGCCTGGCCGCCTGGCAGACCGGTAGCATCGTGAGGTCTTCTTCCGTCGCCCCTACGCGGTCGTCTCACCCTGGTTCAGACATTCTGAAGCTTGCTTCTCCCCCTCCCCACAGGCATCATGACCACTGTCACTTTATACCTGTCCTGTCACCTCCAGGGGCAGTGCCACCCTCACGCAGTTACTCGTGCCTCCAGGAGCAGGGCACACACTGCCTCCGGCTTTAGGCTCTGAGGCCTGCGGGAGAAGCTGGCGGGAAGTGAACATTCCGGAGGGCGCTGAGGAAGGGGTGAGCCCGTAGGCAGGAGGATGCACTCGTGCCGCCGTGAGCTTGGCACCTGGCAAAGCCGCTGCTGCTGTCCTGGACGCCAGGGCAGCGTGAGCCCCTGGGAAAGCTCGTCTGAGAAAGCACTGGAGCCCGTCCCGAGTCTGTGTCTGGAAGTGGCCGCAGGGCCGCCCGCGCGCCTCCTCAGCGCCGGTCCCGGAGCGCCGCTCGGCATCTGGCCCCAGCGCGGCGCCGGCGGGCTTCTCGGGCTGTTTTCTGGACTCAGGTCCTACTTTCCACTTTCACTCAGCTAAGTGCGGCGGACACAGCAGGCCGTGGGCAGTGAGAGTAGCTGCTGGGGATGAACTCCGGCTTCAGGTCCGGCCTGTCCGCGTCTGGGGAGGCCTGGGTGGCTGAGGCGTCTGGTGTGTGCGAGACTCACCTCCCAGCACCGCGCCAGCGAGTGCCCGCAGCCCCCGCGGCCGCACTCGAGAAGCTCCTGGCGCCTCCGGAGCAGAGCCCGCCCTTCCTGGCGCGGTGGGCGCCCCACCTGCTCATCTGCAGGCTCAGGAGCCCCTGCCCCAGGCTCCTCACCGTGGGCGGGTGGGCTGGCGGCCGCGTCCCCGAGCACGGGTGTCTGTCTGCTCTCCAGCCTGTCCCGACAGCCTGGCAGGGCTGACCCCGGTGAGCGTGCAGGTGACCCGGAGACGCGTGACTCCCGCAGCGCTGAACCGCTACTCCCGCTGCTGACCAGAGGCCTCGGGCCTCACGTAACCGGGCTTTATGTCGGGTGTCGTCTGTGCTCCTGCACAGAGGGCCGAAGAACCCGCGTGCTCAGGCCCTGTGTCAGGGTCACCGCAGAGGGACGCAGGTTGGCCTCTGCCCAGAGCCTGTTGGAGCCGCCTGAGGCCTGGAACTCAGTGCCCACTTCACTCTCCAGAAACACACGTCCTCAGCACAACCCATCAACTCGGGGCAGTTTTTAAAATGCAGACTTTTTATTAAAATACACACGCAAAAAAAGTAGACATTGTGAGAGTGCTGCTTGGAAAATTTTACCAATTAAACGTGTCAGGAGAAGGTTAATGATGAGGTATGAACTAAAGTAGGTGTGATTAACGCACATGTCTCCGAAGTCCTCTGCGCACGGTCTCACCCTCATCTGTGCGCCCTGCCCGTCTGGGGACACTGTCGCTGCACACTGTCCTGGACTCTGCAGACCAAGAAGTCCTCTCTGGTGGCTGAGGGCCCTCGAAGGGTCGCCCTCCGCCCCCTGCCGCTGCCCCCACCGCCAGGTCCAGTCCGCTGTCTCCCCTCCCTCCCGGGCCCATGTGGGAGCCACGTGTTCCCCTAAGAGCCCAGCTCAGGGCCTGACGGGGCGGCTTCCCTGGATGGGGCGGCCTCCGGCCGGGGACCAGCTGCTGAGAGTGTCCAGAGGCCGCCAGCTGCCCCCGTGGGCCCGCCCTCGGGAGGTGAGTACATTCCCACCGCCTCCGCCCTCCTGGAGCCCTGAGGTTTGCTGCGCCAGGAGCGGAGGCGCCGGGCTCTTGCGTCCGGATTGGAGGAGCGAGCGGAGGGCCCACCCAGCGTCAGCTGTCCGTCTGTCCACGCTGCAGGCCAGGGCTCAGGGCCTGGGCTGGCCACGGGCTGAAGCAGAGCCCAGGAGACGACACGCCGCCCACACGAGCATCAGGGTGGGTTGTCCGTCTGGAGTCAGTGTCCGCGCGGCGCCATGGCCGCAGGAGCGCGTTCGTGGGGCCTCTCTGAGCGCGGGCAGCGGGTGCCCCTCCGTTGGGATGGACAGATGGACTGACGGGCACGCGGGCGCCTCCCCTGCCAGAGGGACGGACACGCAGGCGGGCTGGCAGGGGCTCTGTGATACCCGGTGTCCCTGGATGGCGGAACCTGTCTGCTAACCAGGGCTGGGCACGTGGTCCAGCCTTTCAACTCACACGTCCAGAAAAACGGCCTCCCCTCCGTCCCCGTCACCTCCATGGCCTTTCAGCCGTGCTGCCCCTCCCGAGGCCCTGGCCTCTTTCTGTCCTTTCCCTGCACCTTCAGCCGTTGGCTGTGGAGTCTCGTCTCATTCGTCGCCACGCGTGGATGCTGTCCTTGGAAGGGGACGCCGGCCGTAACCAGGGTCCTCTGTGCTCAGGACGCGCCACCCTCGTGGGGTCACCGCTATGTCCCAGATCCGATGCTCATTTTGCCGTCTCCTCGCCATCCCACGCCGTCAGGCCACCAGGCTTGCCGGCCTCCTGGGCCGCGTGCCTGGTGTCTCCATGGCCTCCGGGGTCTCGTCTGCCCACTCAGTCTCCGATGCCTTTAAGAGGGTTTTTTTAACGAAGCATGTTCGTCTGCGGAAAGTGGGAGGGGATCGCGGGAGCGAGGGCCTGACACCGTCCGGGCCTCAGAAACATGGAGGGCCTAGCTCTCCCTCTGAGGTCCAGGGAGGCTGGCTTCGCTCGCAGCCTCTGGCCCCCGCTCCTGCCCTGGGGTCCGCGTCCTCACCGCCTGCTGCGGCCTTGGCTTCGGTGACTGAATCGTGCATTGGAAGATGACTGCGTCCTTCCCGTTCCCACGTCTGGGTCCCGGGTGAAGGGACGCAAATCGTAGGGGCTGAGGAGCTGTGTGGAGCTCGACGGCGCCCCAGGGTCCCCGAGAGGCTGCAGGGCCCGGGTGCCAGCCACCCGCTGGTCCCCAGTCCCCAGGTGGGCCTGAGAAACCCCGCCGGATGTTTCTGGATGAGCCGGCTCTGGGGTCAACAGTTCTCCCACCCCCCCCCGCCCTGCCTGCAGGGTCATTCGGGGGTGCGGGGTGCCTAGGGCTGTGAGAGAAATTAGCAGCAGTCAGACAAGACTGAAGACGAAGTGTTTCCTGGGGGCTCATGCGAGGGTGACGGCAAATGGGACACAGTCTAAGGCTGCTCCCGGGGGGGCGGGGGAAGGAGAAGGACCGCGCGTGGGGAGTAGCCTGCAGACAGAGTCCAGCTGCCTGCAGAGCGGCCACAGGTGAAGCGCCCGCCACCGAGGCCCGGGCGGGAGGGGCGCCGCGCAGTCGGGGTGCCGGCGCCCTGTTTTCTGAGCTGGGGGCGGTTCCCACGAGGCCCGGGGAGCTGAAGATGCAGGTCCCTCGCCCCTGGCCCCTCGGCCCGGCCCAGCAGGCACGGAACCTGCACGGGGCCCCGGAGGAGCGTTTGGGCTGAGCTGTGGGCTGAGAGCGGAGATCCCGCGGGAGCGGCAGGTCTGCGGTCCCCAGGGGAAGGCCGGGGCCCTGGGGTCTTCAGTGCCGGTGGACGGGGAGGCCATGGAGACGGTGCAGGGAGGTGTGTCCACAGGGACTGGTTCTCACTTGCCTTCTTTCCCTTGGGAGCCTTGTTTTCTTCGCTAACCAGGGAGGGGGCTGGCGGTTCCAGGGCAGGAACAGCAGCTCTGAGCGGCCTCCCTGCCTCCCGGGACAGGATATGGCCAGACGGCCACTGCCCAGGCTGAGTGGATAGGGGTCTCGGGGAATCCTGAAGTTTAGAGGACAGGGAGCAAGCCTGCTTTGCCCCCAGGGGACAGCATCTGCGGGATGACCTGGGTCAGAGGGCGCGCCTGGGGAGCCCTCGGGAATACTTGTGAGGGAGGGACGGACGGACCAGCGACCTCGGCCAGTGACCAGGTGCCAGGACCCCTGCCCGCCTGCACTTACCCGCCAGACGCTGCTGGAACGACCTCCTGGTCCCCGCAGGCGGTGCCCGGGCTGGCCCGTCCCCAGGTGAGGGCCGCAGCAGGACCAGCTGCACACCCCCGGGAACAGCGCCCCGGACCCGCCCCATCGTGCGGACACTACGCCAGCGTGTCTGGAAAGTTCAGGTCACCGTCTCCCAGGGGACAGGACTCCTGGTGTTGACTGGCCAGCGTGTGAGACGGTGGAGCGCGTGGAGATTTGAACACCAGTGACGTGGAGAGGCCTGCAGCTGCCGGACAGGGTGTTTACATGTTGCCAGAACATTCTCACCTGCAAGCCAGGCCGGTGGGAAGTTAAAGTGCATTCGCAGCTGCTGGGCAGCCGTGGGACTGTTCGCTTATTTTTCAAGGAAGGTGCAGCAGGAATGAAGGCGAGCAGGCGGGTGGAGACAAGAGGAAGAAACGTTTATTTATTTTATCTAGTTCCCGGTTCCTGGGACGTGTGTGGACGGTGCTGGCCAGGGTGGCTCCGGACTGGTGCTCCCCTAGGGGTGCATGTTCGTTTACTTTATTGGCACAAAGGTTCTATGTTTAATTAGATTCTTCTGTTTATATAATCGAGGCAACTTTGGCTCGCAGCGCTGTCCATGCACACGGCCGCTCACACGCCAGGCCCATGGCCACACTCCTGACAGTCTCCCCTCTGCCCCAGGACCCCGACCTGCCGGTGACCTCAGTCCCACCATCAGAGTCCACGCTTGGCTTTCACTCCGTCTGCGCCTCTGTCTCCCACGTCGCCCGCTGCCTTTCTCCTTCTGATGCAGCTCACTCACGTCGTCCCCCCCGGGTCCATCCTTGTCGTCAGTCAGGCTTCTGCCTCTTTAGGGCTGAGTTGTGTTCCATCTGTGTCCGCGCCGTCTGCCCCGTCACCTGCCGACAGGCACGGGGGCCCAGCTCCCGCAGCGGAGGCGGCGGTGGCACGTGAGCGCATCAGAGGCCGGCGGCTGGGCCTTGCTCTCGGCCTTGCTCTCGGCCTGGGTGCTGGTGACGGAGCAGCCCCGCCCTTGGACGTTCCTCCCTCAGTGTTTCTAGGACAGACTACGCTCCCTTCTGGCAACACTTTTTTCTTTCCCAGAATTGCTTTCAATTATTCTCTATCCTTTTATATACAACGAACAGGTGAACTACTTGTGAAGGATGGCGGCGCGCATCCGGGCAGAGAAATCCCGGGAACAGACTTGCCGCGGCCTCGTGCCAGCTCGGGTTCCGGGAGGGCCGTCCGGCCCGGTGCTGTTTCTCGGAGAGTGAGCCACCGAAATGTTAGAGTGTGTTTCTCTATGAGAAGCTTCTCTTGTTTTTGTTTTTATAGTCAGTCATGCACTATTTCTGTAGTTAGAAAAACCTCTTCTAAAGGAGAAGAGAGGCCCCTGGAAGCGGCAGATGGGGGTGACGCACTGGGCCCTGTCGTCTTGGTGGCTTTGCATCTGCACGTCTTGCAGGAGGTGTCTGCAGCTCAGAGCGGCCACCTCTGCGGTGCGGCCTGAGTCTCCCGGCCTGACGGGTGACGGGGACACTAGCAGTCGGGGACACTGGAGCGCGGGGCCGGGCCAGCGTGGCTCGTGGGGGCTGTCTCCCTGTTGGCTCCTTGCCCCTCGCCCAGTCCCAGGACTTGCAGTAAAAGCCAGGACGCTGGCCCTGGAGGCGGTGTCGGCGTGTGGTCAGAGCCGTCCGGGGGCGGCTCCCTTCAGCGGAGGCGCGGGCTCCCTGGAAGGAAGAGGAAGAGCGGCGTCCAAGCTGGGGCAGAAGCGGGAGCCGAGGGGTCACCGCCCACGACCCTGCTCGAGTGCTGTGTGCCGGACGCCCGTCACTGCAGGCACTCGGCAGCTCCACTGTGGGGGCCTCACTGCTTCACCTGTTCCACCGCCCATCCGTCCTCTCTTCCTGTACGACAGGTGCTGGCGGCGGCAGGGTCACCTGTGCTCCCGGGCCGCTCCTTCGGGCTCCAGACGCAGGTCCGCAAACCAAGAAGCGTTGAGCTCCGAGTCGGCCGGAGGCAGAGCTCAGACCACCAGCTGTCCTGTTCTTCGGGGACCGGGCCCCCTGGGCCAGCTCAGCCCCGTGGAACTGCCCTCACCCTGCAGGGTCCTGGCCGCCGCCGAAGGGACGACAAAGCCAGGCTGGCCTCTGCTCAGCCCGGCCGGGGCCTGGCGGGGAAACTGAGGCACTGGAGCGGCTCCCTACTGAGGCCGACTGGGAGCTGTGTCAGAGCTGCCCCCAGAGCCTGTGGGAGCGACTCGGCCCCACTCCACACAGAGGCCAGCACTCCAGCAGGCGTTCAGAGACGAGCCTTCGGGCGTCAGCAACCTGGGAGCAGCGCAGGCGACGCCGGGCGCCGGTGGCCTCCGTGCTTGAGGCCCCCATCGGGGCTCCGCGCGGGGCCGGTGCCCCGGCCACCGGCTGCCCAGGCGAGTGAGTTCAATCCTGTGGGGCCCTGGGGTCGTGCTCGATCCCCGTGAGAGCTGGGGCCACCCGCCTCCCTGGCTGCCGCCGCAGTGACGCCCAGCATCCCGGGTCTGGGCCCCAGGCTGCCCCGGCCCGTGCTCTGTCCCTGGGGGCAGGACGCGGCCTCACGTGGAGCGGCCAGCGCTCCTGGCCCCGCGCGCCCAGGACAGACCTTCTCCAACTCAAAGACGGCAGCACCACGTCATGTTGGGAAAATATTTATTAAAAAACTAAAGTGAATGTGGCCAAAAACCCAACACAGAGCTGGAAACAGCAAACACGTGACACCAGTTACAAAGCTCTCCCACCTGCTCATCTCCACATCCAGGCTGGGCCCCCTTGCGGACGCGGCGACGGCCACCTGCACTCCCGAGGGCAGTGGTGCGGCCACTGGGGAGCGTCCCGGGCCACGCGCGGGCCCCTGGGCCATCCGCCCTCTCGGGTGTGTGTGGGCCCCTGGGGTCTAGTTCTTGTGGGGCGGCTGGAGGACACAGCAGAGCCAACGGCGAGGACCGGCCATCTGAAAGCACCTTTACTGGGGACCTTCTGCGATCTCGCCCAGCGACACGCGGCCCGCCTGCGGAAGGGCCTGCTGAGGCACTCGCTCCCGTTCCCGCCTGCCAGTCCAAGTGGGTCCGATGGGCGCCCACACACGCTGGGCCTGGGCCGCCCCGACCGCACGAGGGAAGCTGGGGCCTGTGGCCGTCACCTGCGCTCCGGGCCAGCCTGAGCCCGGTGCCGATCAGGCAGAAACGACTTTCAATGTCCAGGAGGCGGTCGATCCCAGATCCCGCATGGTCACTGGCAGCACGTGGAGATGGTCACGTTGATGCCCAGGTTCCCGTTGTCTGCAAACAGGTGGGCGACGGCCGTGTCGAACACCAGGCAGTCGCTGTTGAGGATGGCGGCCGCCACGCCGTCGTGGATGGAGCGCGGGGTGGCCTCCCACGTCAGCCGGCGCCGGCTGCCGTTGAGCTCCAGGCGGTAGGCGAAGTCCTCGGCCTGCTTGCGGGTGCCGATGAGCAGGACCACGGCGAAGAACTGCTGGTGGCCCTCAAACTTCTCCTGCTTCTCCAGCACCAGCATGAAGTGGCGGCCGAAGCAGGACTGCATCATCACCCAGTCCACGGCCCCCGGCAGGCTGATGTCCGTGGCCAGGAAGACGATGTCCTCGCCCTGCAGCGTGGTGATGCTCTTGTGGGCGTGTGTGAGGTGCGCCATCACCGCCTCCAGCGCACCCTGCCACTTGCAGGAGGCGCCGGGGCAGGGGCAGGCGTAGGGGCGGAACTCGCAGACGTCCTCGTGCTCCGGCTTCTCGGTGTGGTGCAGGCTCCGCGAGCAGCCCGTGCTGGCGTACTGCAGGGAGAGGGACACGTGAGCCGCCAGCCGCCACACGCACTGCTCTGCTGCCCAGGACGATCTCAGACCCCAGTGCTGGTGCGCCCCGGGGCCATGCACGGCCCTGGGCCCGGGTTCAGGACCGGAGCCGGGGGCACCCGAAAGAGGAACAGGAAAACGAAAGGCTCCTCTGCCTCCTGCTCGTCCTGCTCGCCGGCACCAGCGCCCCTGCTGGCACCCGGCCTTGAAGAGAGGACTCACGGGCTCGCTCCTCCCCGCGGCGACACCCCACACTGGAGACAGGCCTGCAGGGCCACCGCTCAGGCCCATTTCTGGGCAGCCCGGGACGCCCTGCTGCCATGCTCTTTCTAATCATTTCAAAGTGCTGAGGGTGGGGTTGGGCAGGAAGGTTCATGGACGACAGCTCTGAAAACCACGTCAGTTTTGTCGTCTCCCCCGTTTCCTCCTGGCTCCGAGGGGTGGCGGCCCTCTGGCTCCTCCCTCCTGCCTGCAGGTGGGATGGACAGGCCACCCCTTCCAGGAACACATACCTGGGCTCCCTCACTCTTGCCTATCAGTGGGTCCCCGCTGCTGAGAGAGGGGCCCCAGCGCCGCCCCTGCCCCTGCCCCTGCCCCTGCTCACGGCCCCAGGCCTGGCTCTGGCTCTCAGAACAGCTGTGTCCGGTCCTCGTGAAGCCCAGCGGGGTGGGCACAGGCTCTGGAGGCCCTGGAGGCGCCCGTCCTACACAGGCCTCCTGACACGGTCAGGCGGCCCCTCAGAGCTGCTCAAGATGGGGACACACCACCTCTGCCTGCGCTCGGGATACATTCTGAGGGAGACGTCTCCACTGTCGCAGGAAAAGCCACCTGGAAAGAAGCTGCACTTCTGTCCCAGCCTGCACTGCAGTGACCATGTGACCCCAGAGCCCAGCTGGGGGGCCGGGGCCAGGTCACCTTTTCGGGGGACTAGACGCTGGCAGGTGACCTGTCTGGTCAACCCACTGACCCCATTCCCCCCTCGAGACGAGGACCGCGGGACACAGGCCAGGTCATTTTCTAAGACAACGAAAAGGGACCAGAGCGCCTCCAGCCTTGGGCGGGGTGGGGCCGGGGCTGTCCCGCCTCCGCGGGGGGTTGGGGGGGGCACAGCCGCAGTAAGAGGTAAGGACCTCCCACTACGCACTCGCCTAGAATTGCGTGTTGACCTCTTTAAAACCAGCACTCCTTTTACAAGCACAGACGCAACACGTTTAGAGATGAACAAGCGTTTCTCCATCTGCGCCTCCGCCGTGCTCGCGACAGCCTCCGCCCTGGACACCAGGCCCAGCCGCAGTGGACGGCCCACCGGGCACTGTCTGCGCCGGGACGGGGGAGGTGTCTCCAGGGTTCAAACACAGCACGAGTGCGGACCAGCCCCAGCTGGGGCCTCAGCCCTGGATCAGGAGAGCTTTGCCACTGGGCTGTGAGCTCGGGTGCCAGAAGGATTCTGGAACGAGATGCACTTTGGCAGAGAAGGAAAGCAGGTCTGGCTGGACCCCGGGCCCTGTGGACACGGGTGCCGACTGGCGTCTGGCGGTCCCTCGAGAGCGCTGTCTTGTGCACCCCGGCAGGGATGCTGACACCCAACACCGGGCTTGCCTCGTGCATCACACTCCTCCTTCACTGCGCTGGACCCCGGGGGCCTGACGCCGCACAGAACCAAGCGCGTGTCGGCCCCACGGCGAGGGGACCGCTCGCCTCCGTTCACAGACTGGACTGTTTCTAAAGCACAGGCTCCCTCGGCTCTGTCTACACGAGCTGAGCCGTAACGCCAGTCTGTTCTGCCTTTTCCTCCCCGGCGAGGCCGTGTCCCTGCCTGGCTGCCCCTTTGTGACGACTGGGCTAGAGGCGTGCTCTCGAAAGGAAGGTCTGCACTTGAACTCGAGCTCATGCTGGCCGCTCTGGGTTGCTTCTGGAACATTCCAGAGCGAGGGGGCCCTGTTACCTGCGTGTGGGTGTGCGTCTGGGGACAGGGCGTGCCTCTGGGCCTGACTCCGGGGGGCTGGGCAGAAAGCAGGTCCCTGAGCAGCCCGGGTGTGGCCGCTCTGGGCTCAGGCTGTGACCTGCTGGGGGATGGCAGGTGACCCGGGGATGGGGAGCTCGGGGTGGGACGACTGGTGGTCGGCACCTGGGCCACGCGGCTGAGCCGAGAAGACAGGGCCCCGAAGACTGACGGGCAGTCCTCATGTCCAGGGGTCCCCACTGTGTAAGGCGGGTGTCCAGGACGAGACACTTCTCTGTGTACCCCGAGGCTGGTGTGCCCACCATGCCCCCTGGGAGGTGCCAGGGCCCCCACCTGGCTGGCTCCCATCTTGGGGCTGCAGCTCCGTGAGTGACGCTGTGCTGGGGTGGGGCAGGTGGGCGGGTGGGGCAGGTGGGCGGGTGGGGCAGGTGGGCCTGCGGCCACACCCACACCTCTAATGGACCATCTGCATGGCGGGCTCAGGAGTGACCCCGCGTCACACAGGCTGACTCACCCCGTGTGCGCTTGTCCGCGTGTCCTCGGGCTCCAGGCAGTTGGGACCTGAGACTCGGCGGTGACAGGAAGCCACCGACGTCTGCCTGGCCCAGCCGCCAACGCGCACAAAGTCAGAAGCAGGTTCCGGAAGCAGATCCACCACCAGCGTCTTCCCGGTTCGAGAGAAAGGGTCCCGAGGTCCCCGGGAGAGCGGGCGGGTGAGGGCTCGGGTGGCTTTCGCCCCTGCGGTTGCCTCCCAGCAGGAGGGTCCCGCTGCCAGGCTGTGTGCCCTCTGGGAGGCTGGTGACAGACACGCCCCACAACCTGGGGCTGCTGGTCCCCGGGGCCGCACCAAGCCAGCCTCCCAGGGCCGGCCAAGCACCTGCCGGGGAGCCGCGAGCAGAAACAGGCTTAACTAACACCGCTCTCCGGAGACCTGTCCCCGCTGCCAGCAAGCGCCCGGAAGGCCGAGGCTGCGCCCTGTGTCTCAGGAGCGCCGAGCAACGTCCCGAGCGCAGAAACCCCTCCCCACCCGACGGGAACAGCCCCCGAAGCACGCCTGCTGCCCCGTGCGCGGCCGGCTGGGCGCCGGGACAGGCCGTTGGGACCAGCCCTCGAGCCTCTGAGACCTGAGTCCACTCAGATTAATTCACGCGCAGGGCTGAGCCCCAACTGACAGTCGCTGCCAACGGGGACCCGGCGCCCAGCGGAGGCCCGTCCCCCGGGGGACCCACCTGCCACTGGTCTCCGGGCAACGTGAAGCGGCTGCCGCCCTACAGAAGTCTCCACACAACCCCCCCCCACACACATATAACACACACACACATCACACACATAACACCCCCCCACACACATACCACACACACATCACACAGCACACACACCAAACACCCCCCCCACCACACACATAACACACACCAAACACCCCCCCCACATCACACAC
>RJWH01007061.1:0-45195 GCA_004363575.1 Solenodon paradoxus | reverse complement strand
GGGTGGGTGGAGGGATGGGTGGATGAATGGGTAGATGGGTGGCTGGATGGATAGTAAACAGGCACATGATACATGGAATGGAATGGATTAATGGATGGATGGCTAGATACGTGAATGGATGCAGGGTGGACAGAGGGCGCCATGGCTGTTTACACACCTAGACAGACAGTGCTGAACACAGCAAATTTTGTTGGCACGTTTTGCAGGGAATACGCTTTCTTGCTCACACGTTTACATTCTCTAGCTGAGCCGCCTCATGCCTCCCTTGCTTCTGCTCCTCTCTCCCTGTGAATGTCTAAGACTTGGTCTCTGGAGGACTCCGCTGGACACCCCCGTCCTCTTCGCCGCTTTCCCCGGTGACTCCCCTGCCGTCCCCGAGCCCTCAGGCCACCGTGGGACCCGCTGCACATTGGCTCCAGCCTGAACTGTTGAGTCCGGGAGGCCGCTCCGGCAGAGACGACCGGCTCGTCAGTGGGCGGTGGTGTGGCCTCGGTTCACCTGTGCTGAGCCGCGGTTCTCCGTCTGCGGGTGGAGACTCCTGAGCTTCCGTGAGAGAAAGTGCGGAGCTGTGCCTGGGGGCGCCGCCTCCGGGCTGGGGGCCAGGGAGAGCAGCGTCTGAAGCAGCCTTTTCTTTGGAAAGGCCGCCTTCCCGGCAATCTCCGGGCTGCAGGCAATCTTCTCCGGGTGGGGGTGCGCTGGCGGCCTGCGTCGGTGCCCGTGAGGAGCCCATGTGGCCATCATGGGCGACCCGCCCCTTCACCCCTGTGCCCCGGCGCTGGCAGCTCCGGGCGCAGAAGCTGGGCACTTCCACAAATCACAGTAATCAGAGCCCCGTGGGGCTGCGTCATTGCTGCCCGGAGAGGAAGTCCCCTGTGAAGGGGGCCGTGAATGCACTTGTTCCCGCTGTTCAGAGAGCTGAGGTCATGCCCAGAGCCCAGAGGTGGCCTGCTCCTCTCAGAGGAGGGGCTGTGATCGGGAAAGGCCTGGAGTCCACTGTGTGCCTGCCAGCTGCCAGCTGGAGGCGTGCCCCTCCCTCGGGAGCTCCTGTGTGCCATGTCCAGGGACTGTAGGGTGATTTTGTGGGGCCCTGTGCTCATCTGCGGGCGGGGATCACCGTGCCCGAGCAGGGAAAGGCGGTAGGTGGGCACGGCTGGCGAGCAGCCCCGGGCTCAGGACAGGAATCCGTCGTCTGCTGTCTGAGCAGAGGAGTGAGCTGGCCGACACAGCTCCCTATGTCGGAGGAAGATGGAGGAGTGGCGGGGCGTCCGGATGTCTGGCGCCCCTCCTGTGGCTCTGGCTGCAGGGCGCAGGGGCAGGTGGGGCAGGTGTGGGAGGCCAGCAAAACCTTAACAGGTAAATTAGGGAAGAGTTTAGCTGCTGCTGCCAGGGCGCAGGCAGCTGTGCACGGGGCTTCACACCCACAGCCCGGCGGGAATCAGATCAGAGAAGGCTATTCCTCACGTGGGACTCGCCTGGCATCTCACTGCTCTCCCCGGGGTCACAGGCCAGAGACTGAAGGGTCAGGAAGGTGTGCCCAGTCCCCACTCACCCCTTTTCTGAGAACCAGAAGTTGCAGGTGATGCTGGCACCACCCAGGGTGGAGGGCAGGGACGGGCTTCTGCCTTTGACAGAGAAATGAAGGCGGGGCCGTGAAGCCCAGTCCAGACTCACCCGGCCGGGACTCGCCCAGGAGCCAGCCGCCAGCGGGCCTGATCACGTTACCCTGGCAGACGCTGCCGCATCCAGGGCTCCTGCAAGGAGCCCCTCTCCCGACAGGCTACAGGACGACCCTGGCTGACGGGGGCCGTTTGGCCCATCTCCACGGGGCACCCCTGGCTGGGGCACCCCTGGCTTGCACACCCCAGCGATGTGGCGCTTTCCGTCCGTTCAGGCCAGGAGGCTTTGGCCAGGCTCTGTGGGCGAGGAGGGCCTCTCGGTCTCTGGGGAGACCGGAAGGCAAACAGAGGACGGAAATACAGCCAGGAAGGTCTGCACCCCGTCTGCACCCCGTCCACGCTCTCCCAAGGGCTATGGAGAAAGGGCTTAGAAACAGGCCCCTCAGCCACGCCCAGGGTCAGGAGGGCCCCCCAACCCCTTTCAAGCTGTTGGCGGAAAACCTTCGATCATCCCTGCAGGCTTGGCTTGGTCCCCTTGGCTGTGGAGGGTGGATCAGATCCAAATCCCAGAGAAGGCCTCTCCCTCCCGCCCCTCCCTCCCTCTCACCCTCTTTCTGTCTCTCCTTTCTCCTCATTTTTTCTCTTTCTCCTTCCCCCTCTTCAGTGTCTCCTCCCTCATGAAAGCTGTAAAAGATACTTAACTAAAAGCACCTTGACAATCTCCAGGGCCTGCGCTGAGCTGCCGAGAAAACTGCCGGCTCTGGAGAGTGAACATTTGACGCTGACTCTGCTGCCCGGACAGGGAGGTCCGAGGACAGACGCATGACCTCCCGACTGCCCACCCAAGATGGAACTCCACCCAGGGAGGTCAAAACGGGGCTGCTGCCTGCAGGGCCGGGCTGACTGCCGCCAGGTGTGTGAGTCAGTGGGGCTGCTCTGCTGGAGGGAGGTCTGAAGCCGGAGGAGACTTGTCGTTTCCAGGCCCTGGGCCAGCTCTGTGCTGAGCCCCGGCTCTGGTGGCTGCTGGACGGACAGACGCGGAGGAAGCACAGAGGCCCTCGGCGACCTGGGAGGCCTTGGAGCCCTTGGGTGGCTCCCAGTGCAGATGGGAGTTTGGACTGCAGCCTGGTCCCTGCCGGTCCTTTGCGCCTGGTGGGGCCACCGCCCTCTCCCCTCCAGGCTCTTGTGTTCCTCCCTCCAGCTCGTGGTGGGTGGTGCGGAGCGCGGACACACACACACACACACACACACACACACACGCACACGCACACACGCACACAGCTGAGCACCCCCAACCGGGCCACACCCCCTTCATCAGGCAGGATCACAGGCCTCCTGTCTCTGCCCCCCCGCCCCCCCAAATAAGGTTCCCAAGCCCTGGTTTGGGGCAAAGGCTGGTTTGCGGCTCAATCCCAGACCCCTCAGGGGCCAGGTGAAGGAGGCTCCTGCAAAAGTCTCAGCCATGTCTGGGGTTGGGCCTGAGATGAAAGTTTGCATGAAGCAAAAGGGGGCGCTGCCGTAGGCCACGGTGGGCAGCCAGGTCAGGCAGCTGGGCCGGGGCCGTGCAGCGCGTCTGGGCGGCCCTGGGTGGCCCCACGGCCCCTCCCCGCCCTCTCCAGTGCCCTGCTGGAGCCAGCCCGGGTGGCTGGCGTTGGCTCGGCGTGCCCGCCACACGTGGTCCCGAGAGGGACAAGGACCCTGCCCCACAGCCGCGCCCGCCGGAGGCGCCACTCTCCGTGCCCCCGTGTGGTTGTCCCGGGGCCCTTGTGCTGCAGGGGCCTGGCCCAGGGACCCAGGGCACACGTGCAGGCCGGGTGGCTGGGCGGGGCGGGCTCCTTCTCCTGCACTGAAGGTGAGAAGGCGGCGGCCCTGCAGCCCCGGGGGAGCTGGCCGGGAGCCCGCTGGCCCCTGGGGAGGCGCAGGCCTCAAGCCAGCCGGCGTCCAGGGCGGTGCCACCCAGGCGGGGCTCCGTCTGCCTGCCGTCACGTCACGCCAGCTGTGTTTGGGGGACTGTCGTCCCGTCTGTGGGTGAGACACTGGGTGTGAGGTGATCTTCCCGGGCTGACAAGTTAGCGCTGACTGAGGGTTCACACCCCGGTCTCCTCTGAGCTGGTGTCTCTGCACTTCAGTGACTGCATGACCTGGAAGGTCACCTTCTCTCCGACCCGCAGTTTCTCATTTGTGAAGGAGACAGGGTTTTCGGCCGGCCTGACCTCAGGTTGCGCGTCTCGCAGCCGCCTGGTCACGACGGTCTTGGCAGCCGGGCCCACCACACACATGGCACAGACGGGGTCTCAGACGCGCACGTCTAGTTTCCCGCAGCTCGGTGACCCGGCGGCTTCCTGGCGAGGGTTCGCGCTGGCTGAGTCCTCACCCGCTGCGGGAGTGAGCTCTGTGTCCCTTCTCACAAGGACGTGTACCCCCTGCTGGAGGCCCTGCCCTCAGGGCTCGTGACCTGACCGCCTTCCAGGGCCCCACCTCGGAAAACCGCATGTTGGGGGTTACAACTTCAGCGGGAACTTGGGGGACACAGGCCACGGCAGACCCCTCTTCTCTGGGCACCGAGGGAAGCACTGCTGGCGTTGCTTCTTCCTCTGCGGGGAAGCTCTGTGCTCTTGTCCTCACGGTGCGCATTAGAGGTCAGACGAGCAGGGGCCTGTGCAGGGGCCTGGGGAATGAAGCGGGGCCCCGCGAAGGGAACCGGGACGTCGCCAACCGACTGTCACTTTGGTCCCGTTTTTAATAAACCGAGGCCATCTGCAGCGTGGGCAGCAGGGCAGTGGACTTGCCCCTGGTCCCGTCCCATTTTTGTCCCAAGGATCTGTGGTCACCTGCTCCAGAATGAGTTGCCCGGTCCGTGCACCACTGCCCAGCCTCCCGCCACTCTCTGATGCTCTGGGCCGGCTCCGTCTCTCCTCCCGCCCAGCTTCCACGCGGCGGCCCCGCCATCTGAAAGGCGCGTTGGACCTTGGCCGTCACCTGCCTTCAGAACACAGCACCCTGCTTGACACGTAGGACACGCTGTGGGGTGTGGCCCTGTCTTCCCCCAGCTCGCCTCTCCCCACTGACTTCCTGAACACATTTTGGTGTGTGGACTCCTATCTTCCTGTGTAAATGACATCTTCCCTTAAAAGTGTGTATGTATGTACACGTTTCCGCATGCACACGTACATACACGTGTGTGCAAACACGTGATTTCATGTGTGTGCATGTATATATTTTATTGAAGTGACATGATTTTGAACATGATACAGTTTTCAGGTGCAGCCTTATAATAAACATCTAATACACTGCACGGTGATCGCCACTAAAAGAGAGTGACATTTTCTTTCTTAAACATTTTTTTAATTACAACACAAAAACCCGTACATTGAGTCAAACAGCGGCACGTGAGTTGATAAAATAAAATGAGAAAAGGTTCCCTCTAAATCCCAGGATCCACTCCCTTTAACACCGTAAACGCAGAGCCTTCTAGAAGGTGAGCTGTCCGGGCCAGACAGGCTGAGGTTGACTCTGCCACTCACTGGCTGTGAGCTCTTGGAAACTTCTAGAAGCTCTCAAAACCTGAATTTCATCAAGGTTGCATTGGGAATGAGAATGGGCTCCACCTCCGCATTTGCAGGGCCTAGACTGTCAGCAGGTGCTGGCGGGAGCGGGCCGTGCGCTGCCCATCACTGTGGGTTTTGGCTGGTGCGCCTCCAAGGCCGGGTCATGACCCCTGTGTGACCCAAGAGCAGCTTCTGTGGCAAACGAGCGGTGTGGGTCTTTTTGTTTGCGGAGGTCGCCTGGCATATCCCAGTCAGAAGACCGAAGTCACTCCTCCAGGTGAAAACAAACCGTCAGACGAACAGTCTGGGGCATTGCGCTCAGCTGGTAGAAAAGACGAGTCCTGCCTTCTGCAGCCGCCTGGGTGGAACCAGAGGGGCTCGTGCTCCGAGGAACAAGCCAGGAGGAAAAAGAAAAGCGCTGGGCGCGTTCACGCCTGTGTGGACTCCAGAGAAACCAGGGACCGATCTAACAAGCCAGCACGCACTTCTCTGAGTCTGAACACAAGACTGTGGCGACAGGCGAGGCGTCGAAGGCGTAGAAACGGTGGGCGTGCTGTGACGGTCAGCCGGCAAGGTGTGTGTCTAGTTAAAATGGAAACGATGGTCTGAAGCACACAGGACGAAATCCACTCTGGGGGGTAGCAGTGGGACACAGGCCACGTACATCCCAAGGCCCTGGGCTCACTTCCCGGGACGGGGGAACCACCCAAACTCATGAATAAAATGGCTTCCTCCTCATCTCGCTTCCCGCCTACGCTCGACTTCATTCCTGCTGCGCCCCTTCCTTTAAAAAGTTGCTGCCTTAACCACATGCACACGTCTAGTCACAGCGCGGACGCTCACAGCCACCCCCGCTGACCCCAGACTGTCCCCTCCTCCCTGATGGACGGCCTCTCCCCGCTAGACGTGACCCTCCCCAGCCCGGCCCCTCCATTCTGTTTCTGTGTCCGCACGTTCGGCTCTTGCGGACCTCGCGGCAGCGGGACACACGGTTTGTGCTCCTGTCTGGCCGACTTCACGAGCATCCTGTCCTCCGGGGCCGCCGTTGCAGCCTGGGTTGGAACTGGCTCCTCTCTAAGGCCGGGTCATGATGGACCACGTGTGTTTGCCCATCACCCTTCCGTGGACACCTGGGCCGTTCCGCCTCTCGGCACCTGTGAGTGGTGCTGCTCAGCTGTGATCTGTTCTGGCCCCGCTCTCAGTTCGTTTGGGTGCGCACCCACCTGGGTCGTTGGATTTGATTTTGTGTTTTAGGATTTAGAGGAAGGAAACAGGCAGGAATGAAGACAAGGAGGAAGAAGCAGAGGCAGAGGAGGAAGAAGTGTCCATCCCTCCTGGTTGATCACGTTGGTCCCTGGCTGCGACCGGGGTCCTCGGGTTCTCCGCGGGCCACCCGGGGCCGAGACTCAACTGCTGAGCCACCAGGGCGTCCCCTGGTGGGGACTGGGGAAGGAGGCGGGGGGGCTGGGTGCTGTTCTCGGGGAGCCTCAGTCTGGGAGCCGTGGGCGCTCAGGCCTGTGATTTCCGGGGGCTGAGGGGCACTGTGAGCAGCAGCGCCCTCTGCAGGTGCAGGCGCTCCGTGGGCAGAGGCTGGCCGGGTCGCCAGCGCGGGGGGTGTGACGGTGCCAGCATTCCGATGGGGGGCCCAGCCACAGACCTGTCTCAGCACTGTCCCCCTGCCGCCCACTCGCTGTAGGTATTTTTGGCTGCACAGGAAGGTGACAGAAACCCAGCTCACATTCACTGCTGCCAAGAGGGAGCGGGGCCTCCTGGAATTGGGAGGCCCGGGTGCGGGGCTGCTCTGGGCTCCATGAAGTTGGTGCTGGGGCGGCCCCGCGCTTGTCCTCCGCCTGGATCTTTTGCAGGCCGTCCACACAGCCGGGACCAGCCCTCTGGGTCCAGGCTAGAGAGCCCCCACCACCCTCCGCCGGCAGCCATGCCTGGAGGCAGTCTTGTCCCGGGCGGGGTTCCCAGTCCACGGGTGGCAGAGGCACCCAGCTGTCACCCCGAGGGGAGAAACAGCTGCTGTTTCCGGTGCCGCCCGGGCGCCGTGTCTCTGCGGAACACTTCCCAGGCTCTGCAGCAGTGTTTTACCTCGGGTTCTGGGACGCGCAGACTCTGCCCACCCTTCCTTCCCCTCCCCTGCTCACCCGGACGGTGGCCACAGCCCTCCTGCACACCTGCGGCCTGGGAGTCCGAGCCCGGCGGCTGCTGGTGCGCGGCTCCACCCGCCCTGCCCCTCCCTGGTGGAGGCTGCGCCTGGAGGAGGCGGGGAAGGTGGAGGGCCAGGCGACAGGAGCCACTCGCACGGATGCCTGTGCCCTGCCTGGGCTTCCGCGGACGCCTCAGCTCAGAGCCGCACAGTCGGCTGCCTGGACCCAGAGGGGCTGCGGCGACGGGGAGTGGGTGCAGGGAGGTCCCAACCAGGGTGCGGTGTTGGGGTGGCTCCATGTGGGTGTGAGCAGAGCCTGGGCGGGGAGGGGAGGAACCCGGGGCAGGGAGGCATCCGGGGTCCCTGAGTGGCCACGGAGCCCAGCGGGAAGCCAAGCGGGGCGAGGGCCTTGTGACATCTCCAGGCATCGGACGTTTCTGGTCGTGACCCACTGCCTCGTGGGGGCTCAGGGACCTCACTCCTGCTCCTGCCAGCCCACCCCCAAGGTGTCAAGCTCACACAGGGTCCCAGCTCTGTGTCCCCTGCTCCCGGGGCGGACGTGGGCACCGCCCCACATGCGGAGTCTCTCGTTTAATTTGGTTTCACTTGGAAGCAGTTTTGCAAGAGCCGACTGGCAATTTCCCTGTTGTCCGCACCCAGCCTCAGCTTTTAGGGTCATTATTTAAAAACCAAAGTGAGTAAAGGCACAACGGTGGCCACTGAGCCTTCGCCAGCTCTTGTCTGCACCCTCCTCTCCTGTGGTCCTGGGTTCAGACCGTCCTCTGACCGCGCTGTCACCAGCCAGCCTCCCGCCTGCCTTGTGGAGACGGCTGCTGGGTCAAGGGCAGGATGCTCGCTGCACTAGAGCCGGAACAGTGCTTTCTAGGACAAGTGTCCAGAACGATGCGGGGGTACCCAACACTCAGCAGGATGGGCTCTTCGTCCGGGAACCCTGCACGCTTTCTTTGCTAAAACGGGCAAGTCTGCAAGGGGAGGATGGAGGGGGAGAGAGAGAGATAGAGAGAGAGGGAGGGAGGGAGGGAGGGAGGCAGGCGTTGCCTTGGGCCGCAGCGTGTCCCATCCTGCAGGCGTAGGTCACTGCATTTGTTCTAGCAAACTGGCTCTCACTGTCTTTCCACTCGTTCTTTCACCTGCCGAGGCACCTGCTGTGCGCCGGACCGCAGCGGCAGTGGTGGTCCCGTGGCTGCTTCCCAGGAGCTGGGAGAAGGTGGGAGGGGGCTGCAGCCTCCCATCACATGTCACCATTCTCCCCTAAAGTCAGCCCCAGGGGACCTGCGTGTCCTCGGGCTGAAGCAGGTCCTGAAAAGCCATTTTTCGTCAGCTTTCGTTAAGTGACCGGCTGACAGTGAGTACCCAGTACCAGCGGTTTCCTGCGAGTCTCCGCGAAGCGGGCGTGTCCTCAGCAGCAGGGCACGCCCTCTGCCTCTCGGTGACTTTCTAGGACACGCTCGCAGGGACTGAGTCTCTGGTCCAGGCACCGTCTCGTCAGTGCTCGCGACCGCAGCTCCGTCTCCCGGTCTGTTTCTCCATGAACGTTGTCTGCTGCTGAGCAGGGTTCGGAATCTTCCAGGCACAGACACTGTCCTGGGACCCCGCTTCACACCCCTGGGCCCCGTCCGTCCGGTTCTGCCTGCCCCACGCGGGCTCCACCTGCAGTGGGGTCCTGGTGCCTGAAGGACAGGCTCTGTCCCCACCGTGCGGGGGCCCAGGCGGCAGAGAAAGCAGAATGGGGGCTCTGGTGCCCTTTCCTGAAAGTGCGGCGTGTGCGGCTCTAGTGCGGACACACGGTCCCCTCCCTGCGTGGAAGGAGCCTGCTGTATGCAGATTCAGAGCCGACACCAAGGACCCCTCCTGGCGCCTGGCTCGGGGCTCAGCTGGGACCCTGCCCCGGCTCTCCTTAGCAGGGTGCCGCGCTCTGTGTCTCCCTGTGTCTCCGCTGGAACCTGGCGCGGTCACTTTGAAGTGTGTGCACTTGAGAGCCGTTTGGGGGAAGTGAGAGTTCGGCAGTGCTGTGGCTAGAGGCGGGTTTATGGGGTGTCTCCTGCTTGGGGGCCCGCTCCACCGCGCCACGTCTCGGGCCAGCCCATTTCCCTCCAGCTGGTCCACGCCTCCCTCCAGGGAAACAAGGATGAGCCCACCGCTGCTCTCTGAGCACGTGGACGAGCCGAGGGAGGGGCTGGGACCCAGCCCGCTGGCCTCATGCCTCTGTGCGAGGAGACGGCGCGGCTGCTCTTGTGTCCGTCCAGCCTGACTTTCGGGAATTGCTCCTGCTCCCCTGGACTCCAGTGTGACTTTGATCAAGGGCCGTGACTTCAGGCTGGAGACCCCGCAGGCAGGCTGGCGCACTGGGCCCAGCACCCTGCTAGGCTTGGCGGCAGAGGTGCTCCGCTCCGGCGGGAGGGAAGGTTCAGAACGCCGGCACACGCTGGTTCATGGGCATCCAGAAAAGTCCTACAAGGCACATGGGAAAGGGCCTGGCCAGCTCCGGGGGGCGGGGGGCCCGCTTGTGGGGGTGCTGTGGACCAGCGGCTGCGCCTCTCCTCTGAGGACAGGGCTGTGGCTGTGGGGCCAGTGGACAGCGGGGCGTCCCCAGGGCAGACCGGCTGTGACCCATGACGTTCCTGCGCAGGCTTGACAGCGGCCATGGACGGAGTGGGGCTGCCGTGTGGCAGGGGGCTGCAGTCACGACGGGATGTGCCGAGCGTCTGGGTCGCCGAGCCCCTGGCCCCCATGCTGGTCCCCTCCCCGCCTTTGTCCTCTGTGCTTCCTCCATCTGCTGGGAGCATCTTCAACTTCCTTCGTACAAATTCTCCAGACTGAGTCCACGTACCTCCTAGGAGCCTCTTGCCACCCGAGGGGTCCTCTGGACTCGGCGACGGGTGCAGCCCCACCACCAGGGGTGGGATGCCTTGTCACCACGGTCCCCTCTGCTGTTGCGGCAGGAGCGCTCCCTGACACCTCGCCCGAGTCTGGGTCCCGGGACAGGGTCGCGTTTTCTCGCTCACGAGTTCAGGATGGCCCACGAGTCCGGCCGAGGCGGTGGTCTGCAGGCTTGGTTCTGGGCCTTAGTTGGCGTCAAGTCCCCTGCACGTGTCTATTTTGGGGGACGGGCTCCTGGCAGGTCTCACAACACAGGAGCACTTAGGGACTCGGCCTGGTCCCACCACCCGATCACCTGGCGCTGGCGCCGAAGCCTGTGGGGCAGCAAGACCCCACCCACACTGCTCAGTGTTGTCTCGGGCCTGGCTCTGGTCTCCAGTGCCGCCTGGGTGAAGGGTGGGCTCAGGGTCTTCCAGGAGCTGGACCAGGCCCAGGGGCCATGCTCATGTTACTGCCCGGCACACGGCTCCGCCCCAGACCATGCCGTCAGGGAGGCTGCAGCTCCGCAGTCTCCCCTCTTCCCGCTTCTTGGGGGTCGTCATCTGAGCTGACCATCCTGCGTCGAGGAAGCACGTGCTTTCTCCTGAGGGGCAGCAAGCGGAAGACCTAATCCCTTTCCCCGGTCCCTATAGCTCTCAGCTGCTTGTAGTGTCTGCAGGGATGCCCAGCGGAGCCCTCGCCCGCCTGCTTTCTTGCTCCTGTCTCTGCCCGCCCCGGCGTGCTCTTGCTGCACCTCCTGCCAGCCTCGGAGGGCACCATTTCTCCGAGCGCCAGGCGGCCCAACGAGTGCAAACTGCATCCAGACACCTGACACGGGAGCTGGCCAAGAACACGAGCCTGAGACCAGAGACGCTTTCCAAGAGGAAGGAGCGTTGAAATCTTGGCCGAGACGTTTTGTTCTTAGGAGAAATCGAATACCTGCGCTGCCTTTGAAACATAGCTTCCTTCCTGCTCCCCTTTTCCAGACACACTTACGAGGGATTGTGCAGGGACCCCGGTTTGACCCGCAGCTTTGCCTTTCGGGCTGCTCACCTCAGGGCCTTAGTGCATCCTTTTCTCCTTCCTGGAAAAACTTCTTCCTGCTGTAAGCCCCAACTCCTATTCACCCTTCAGGACAAACACCACCTCCTCCAGGAAGCCCCCGCCCATCGCGTCAGTCTCCCCTGCTCTCTGTGCCCACCAGGGCAGGTGGTGAACTTGGAGGCGGCCAGGCAGACTGGGGTCAAGTCCAGGTCCTGCCTCTTCTGTGAGTGTGAGAGAATCCCCAGCTCCACTGGATGTCAGCCACCTCCCTGTGTGATGGGGTGTTGAGGGCAGTGCCTGCCTTAGGCTTGACTGAGAGTAAAACATTGTCCCCAGTGGCGGGTCTGCAGGTGGCAGGATTTTGCTCCTCTATCACTGTCCCCAGGTTGCTGTGTGACCTGCTGAGTCGTAGGAAGGGGCTGGCAGAGCTCTCGGCTTCCTGCTGGCTCCCTTGGTCCCAGCAGCTCAGAAGAAGTAGTTTCTGAACTCCACCTCCAGGCCAGGTCTACGATAACTCTTCCCCATGGCTTCCCCGGGACCCGGCAAAGTCTGCCCTTTCTCCCCGCCCGCACGGCACACACCCTATTACACACAGACCGGGATGGACATTGGCAGAGACTTGGTGGAAATGACTGGCATAAATGGTGGGCTGTGACCCTGAGCAGCGGGGACTGGGTGGGGTTGCCTCCCTGATATGCAGCTCGGGCTCCTCATTGGGAAGGAGGATGCTGAGTCCGTCCGAGGGACTGTGTGGAATGGCTGAGGACTTGTGGGGCTCTGCTGCCCCAGGCTGGGACTCGGAGAAGCCAGCGCCCCCTCCAGGACCCTACGCCTCATGTCCCGGAAGATGCTCCGAATGAAAATCCCAGCGGTGACCCTATCAGTCGCCACCTTGTGACGTTCAAGACACAGTGAAGAGCCTTCTGCCCGGCACACAAGTCCTCCAGCACCTGCCCCTCCATGGCCTCGAGTGCCCTCTGCGTACCCGCTGAGGGTGTTCGCGGCGCAGCACCGCCTCGCTGCCCTCCTCTCTCCCATGCTCGCCCCATTCTGGTCCCGGCCCCTCTGCTCCCTGGCAGACAGGCCTGAGTGCAGACTCTCCTTCGATCATCTGGTTCTAAGCTGGTAAGTTCCTGAAATCCTCCTGGGCTGATTTAAACAGGAGAAGAATTTGCTAAGGAGGAGAGGGGAGCAGCACAGATTGGCTGGACAGCCAGGCCGGGAGGCAGGTGGGCACGTCAGGCTGATGTAACAGGCAGCCCAGCTCACAATGACCACAGCCACTCTCAACTCCCTGCAACAAGCCGAAGTTCAAAGGCTGGGCAGCCCCAGGTGGTTCATTCAGGGGCTTCATGCTGGGGGCCTGGCACCCACGTCCCGCCATCTCTCTACTTGGCCTGTGCCCGGTGCTCACAAGGTGGTCGGAGCTTCCTGCCTGGTCACGATGCTGTGCCGTCAAAAAGGAGCAGGGCGCCCTCTCCTGAGTCGCTAAGGTTAGGGATGAAGGGAATTTCCTAGCATCCCCTGGGCAGCCTCAATCTCATTGACTAGATGGACAGCACACTTTGCATCGACCAATCAGAGAAGCTCCTGTCGTCTGCTGCAGGTGGGACTGCAGATGGGTCCGGCCCTTTGGAAAAGGGCGTGGATGACCTCCTGAAGGCAGACACTCAGCCGCATGACCCTGCAGTCCTCACGCGGCCACAGCCACACAGCAGCGTGCACAGCAGCTCGTGCTGACTTGCCCAGCCCGAACATCAGCCTCGTGCCCTCGGTGGAGAGAAGCGTTCTCTGCGGGACGTTGGCCAAGGGACAAGCAGGGGACAGGCACCTGTGTGCAGCGAATGACATGATGTGGACCACGTGATACTGAGGGAGGGCTGTGAGGAGAGGACGGTGAAGAAGCACGAACCTGCTCACAAACCTAGACGCGAATCAACCGCCTGCCTCCTGCAGTGTGCGCCCATGCGGCCTCTACCCACGGAGGGAAGAAGGGCGGACGGAGTGACCTCCTGACCCGCCCTCTCCAGCGCCCTCCCTGCCCTGCCCGGCCCCTCGTGTCTTCACAGGCGCGCTCGCCCTGTGCCCCAGTGACACCCCTCCCCCAGGCCCCGTCCTACTTTCCTTCCTCCTCGCTGCACCTGCCAACTTAGCTTTCAGCCTTGGAGACTCAGCTGGGTGCCCCTCCCCCGTGGTCTCTGAGCAGCTCTGTTGACCGAGGGCGCTCTCCTCCCTGTTCCCTCCTCTCTGTGCTCCAGAACATTCCGTGGCCCCGCCACTGCACCCGGACACCAGCAACCTTGGACTGAGCGCCCCCAGAGCCAGTTCCACGGGTCCTCACACTTCTCACGGAGGGGGAGGCGGGCCCCTTCTGCCCCACTGCAGCCCGGAGCTGAGCTCTAACCTGGGCAGGCTCCCGGCACCCGGGAGGGCTGTCTGTCTGGTCCTGCAGGGCTGGCGGGGCGGGGTGCAGTGCTGACAGATGGCTCAGGAGACGCGCCCTGAGTCTGAGTCATCCCAGCCTGATCTGAATTCAAATCCTGACGCAACAGAACACACATGAACTCCGTGCTTTGTTACTCCCGGACACCGCCAGGCGGCCAGGAAGCTTGTGGGTGCATGACAGTAGGACGAGCTGTAACTGGGGCCGCGCTCCCCCAGAGGGAGAACGGGGCTCCAGGGGCGGCATAACTGTGGCCTGTGCTTTGTTTTACTTTATTTAAACCTTTTTTATTGAAGTGACTTTGATTTTGCACATTAAAATAGACCCGTGTATAGTTTCAGATAGGTGTCCACACACCCTGCCCGCCTCCTCATGGCCACATGTCCTTCCCCAGTGTCCAGGGGGCCCCGACCACTTGTCCCCTCGCCCGCCCCGTTCTCTGTGGGTCACCTCAGTTCCATTGCCAGTGTCCAAGGGTTGGTTTTGACTTGTCTCACTGAGCATCATCCCCTCTAGTTCCATCCATGTTGATTCAAATGACAGGGTTTCGTGTCTTCTGAGGACTGAGTAGAGTTCAGTGTGTGTATGTGCGGATATGTTATATACGTACATAGGTATCTCCTGTATTTATATATGACACAAATGCACACGTGTGTATGTATATATCGCCTCTTCTCCATCCATTCCTCTTTGACTACATCTTAGAACAGCCCAGAGGCCTGGCCTTGAACCAGGGGTGAGAGGAGGCATGGGCTGTGCCCTGATGAAGCCGGGGACCCTGCTGGACCCCCACTTGCTTCCTGCACCGCTCTTGCTGCCGGGGTGGTCTTGTCCCCACAGCTCCACCTCCAGCCGCGTCCTCATTTCTTCTGGGCCTCACGAGAGTGCCAGGCTGCCTGACACCTGAGGGTGGGGCCAGAGCCTGGCTCAGTGAGCGTGGTAACTGGGTGGCTTTGGACAAGTTTCTTAGGCTCTTTGTGCCTCATTGTCCCTGTCTGCACTTGGGGATAAGAGCACCCACCTGGCAGAGTCACTGGAGGGTCAGGGGAGTGGCCGTGTGTCAGCACTGGGTCATGCGGATGGCCTGGGCCTGCCCTCCAGCCCGGGACCTGAGCCGGGTCAGAGCCCTTTGTGGCCTGTGTCCCCCAGACCGGGGCCACCTGGGGACAGGGCTGGGGACACATTCATCTTAACCGTCTCCGTGCCTGAGTCTCTGGTGCTCGTTGGGGACTGGGGCCCCTCTCATTTCTGGCACTGGGGTGGTTAAAGCAGGATGTGTTTTAGGCAGGACATTTAAAGCGGGGCTTTTAGGGACGCCAGATGTGGTTTTCACCTCAGGTGCCAAAGTTCCCTGGCTGTTTGAAGTCCTGCGGGACCACATGTCCTTCCTGTACCGTCGCCGATGGGCACCACTCAGCACTCACCTGTTGCCCCCTGGCGGCTCTGCTTCTGCTCGGATTGCTCCGCCTCCTCCCTCCCCTTGGCACCAGCGCATGAGCCGATCCCGTGTTTGCCTTCCCACATCCCGTTTTTGTCTCGAGGAAAGGTGGTCAGCCTGGAGGTAGGGCCCATGCACCGTGAGACTGTGTAACCGAATCTCTCTGTGCGCCAGGCCTTGGGGCTGGAGAGACGCAGGGGATGGGATGGCTGTCGTCACTGAATGCAAACACGGGCTCTGTGCCTGCCCGTCTGTCAGCTTTTGTACAGTGGGGTCGCAGTGGAGGGCCGTCGCCCAGCTTTCCCGCCCCCCACACGCGCTCTGCCCCTAGCTCAGGCCCTGGGTCTAGGACAGTGTCTGTCTCAGCATGGTGCACGGTCACTGAGAACACAGGACACTGGCCTAAGAGGACAGCCTCGGGGACACCGAGAACTTTTTGGGGTGATGGAAATGCTCTCCCTCCTCACTGGTGGTTACGGGACTAATGTCTGTGTTAGAGGAGCTGGGGTGGACTCATCATATCATACTTGAAGGGAAAACGGTTCTGCACTAGAGTCTTGCACATATCGATCGACTTCCAGATGTTCAGTTTTCCTGGGGATGTCATGCAGGCACGTGTCACTTGACGACGCGGGTCCATTCTGAGACGTGCCTGGCTAAGGGGTTTTGTCACAGTGCAGATATCAGGGCTCACGCTCACGCGGCTCTAGGCGGCAGCGCCTCCTCATGCCAGGCTGTGTGGCAGGGCCTGTGGCATCACCGTCCTCGGTGTGGCCACACGGGGCCGCCTGTGTCTGCGGTCATTTCAGAATTTATATTTCTTGTTTATTGCTGGTATGCAGAAGTGCAACTGACTTTTTATAAAGAGCGTAAGGCCCGAGCCTTCCTGAGTTCTCTTAGCGTTTTCTAACAACTTGAGGACAGCTCTGTTTTGGGTTCTCCAGGTAGAGACGCTGTTTGTTCGTGGCACGCGTTTACCGCGTTCTCATCACTCTCTTCTTCTCGCCCCCGGCACCGGCGCGGGTCTCTAGTGCAGGCAGAGAGCTGCAGGGATCTGGCCTTGCTGGATCCTTATTAGCGGGGAAGCCCCAATGTTTGTACCAAGGTGGGTTCTATTTGGTGCAGGTTTTTGGTAGATGTATTTTTTTCAAGTCAAAAAAAATGTCTTCTCTTCCTAGCTAATGAAAAGGTGTTTTGGTTTTTTTTCCCCTTTCTTTTTGGCTTTGTAGAGCATCAGGGTTGTTGAGTTTCATCAGAATATTTTTCTGCAGGATTGAGATGACCATTTTTCTTTAATCTGCTAACAGGGAATTTCTCATGTTCCATCACCCTTGCATTCCCGGGAGAAACCCATCTTGGTCACAACGTCTTCCCATCTTACGCTTCCTTTGGGGTAAGCCAGCGACCGGCTCGTCAGTACTTTGCAGAGGATTTTTCTGTCTTCCTGAGTGAGTGAAGCTGCAGTTTCTCCTCGGGCAGCTTGTCTAGGTTGGCATGAGTGTTCTGCGGGCCTCGCCGATCGGGGGGTCTGGAATGATCCGTACCTTGAAGGCTGGGTACCATCGGGGCTCAGAGCTTTCTTTATAAGAAACTGTTGATTCATGGGTCTTGTTTTAAATTGTGGGGCTCTTTACATTTTCATTTCTTCCTAAGTTCTGTTATACTTGTTATTTTTCGGAGTCTGCCTATTTCATCTTAGGTTTAAATGCACTGTCATTAAGATTCTCATCATCAAATTAATTAGCATTTTAATTCCTAGTACATCTATTTTAATCTCGTGTAAATATTGTCTTATCAACTTTCTATTTCAAATGCTGGTCATGATTTCCTTCTTGATCATTCTTAGAGATCAGCAGGCAAAACTTGTTAGTCTTTCCAAAGAATAGACGTGGGCTTTGTGGGTGTTTTCTTTTCTTTGTTTTCTGTTTCATTCATTCATCCTCTTCTTCCTGCTTTCCTGGGATGTATCCACTTGTTATTTTTATATCTCAAGCTGAGCTTAGCTCGCTGGTGTTCAGCCTTTATTTCCAATGCACAAATGTTAAGGCCACAAATTTCCCCGTCGGAACGTTTGCTGTTCTCTGCACATCTTGATCGGTGGTGTTTCCAATACTGTGTGATCCCAGGAGTTCAACACCCCCTTTGGCCCGGGAGGAACCTTGTTTTCGGGACGGCAGGCGGTGTTAGAGTGTCGGGGCGCAGGTCTGTCGGGGCTGGCAGAGACGTTTTTGCTTTTCTCTGTCTTTAATGAATGAGAGTTTGGGAAGGAGTCTTTAACGCATTATAGTTCGTATCATTTACATATGTTTGAAAAGCATAACCGATCCTCTCCTTTCTTGGGGACCCATAAACAGGGAAGTGGAGGCACGGGGTGGCTCTGACCAGTGCCCGGCAAGGGGAGGGCAGGGAGGGTCTCCATGGAGCCCTGTGTCTTCAGCGCTCCATTTCTTACCATAGAAAGACCTTAAGCAACAGCTAGAGGAACTTAACGACTCTAGAGCCTTCTGAAACCCAAGGAAGAACGGTGGTCGTTTCATTCACACTGCTTCCCGGCGTGTCCACACACCGTGCCGTGATGGAGGCGTCCACAGGTCTGACCTCGTGGAGGATGGAGAACAGGGAAAACGCAGGGAAGAGAGTAAGGCCCAGACCGCGAGTGGCCCCGAGAATGCGCATCGTGGGGTCCTGACCAGCTGCAGGGTGAGCCCTGCCCGGCTGCTAGGAGGCGACCGAATTAAGCTGAGCTTTGGGGAGTGATTTGTCACTGTTTCGAGTTTTCCCCTTTGGCTTAGCTATGAGGGAAAAAACACGGAAGGAAGAATTTGAACAAAGAACTAGGTGAGACGATTTTTATCGGAATGTTTATAACGGCAGCAAGTCGGAAACAGCAACGCATGTAAATAAGTCACTGCGTGTGCATGTGCTGGAAGATTTGCAATTGTTTTTAATAAACATGGTGGTGATGAAAAAGCTCAATAATGTAGGAAATGCTTCTGGTTATATGTAAAGTGAAAAAAAGCCGCAGTCGGGATTATTCATTCCACGAGGGCCGCGTGCGGAGACCGAGAGCGGAGCGCGGCCGGGCATCTCCAGCTGGTCGCAGTTACAGCCATCATCTCCCAGACACGGCGTTTTAGAGCCGAGTGAGGAAAACCGCCACAGTGGCCTGGTGTCCTGACAGCGAGGACAGGCAGCTGCCCCTCGGGGGCGTCAGTGTCCCCCGGACACTGGCCCAGAGGAGGTCTGCGCTCCACCCAGGGCTGCCCCCCGAGGGCCTCCCCTCCCCAGAGCCCGCCCTCCTGACGGGGAATCCGCTCTTGCCCCCTCCTCCTGTCCTTGCTGCCCCTCAGGAGCCCCGGTTACCACGGTGACGGAGGCCCTTCTAGGTTTAGTGGCACCCGTGGGCCTTCGGGGGTCTGCACACGCTCCTGTGTCCCTCCCCGTTGGGGCCTCTGCCTCCCAGAGCCCTCAGAGTCCCTTGTGTCACCTGTGTGTACCCGGAGAGCCTGGGCGTCACAGGTCACCAGCGGGGGCTCACAGCGGGGTGAAGGAGGGCAGCTGAGGTGCCACTCCCCGGGGCGCCTGCCCTCCCGCAGGGGCTGCGCCCTGTGCTGTGACAAGAGCAGCATCTCTGCCGGCAGAAGCCCCGGTCCCGTGCTGTGGGGCAGGGCCTATGTTCTTTGCCACCAAGTTCCCCACCCAGGGTCAGGGTCAGCGGGGCCCCTCAGCACCAGCGTGCGCCCCCAGGGGCCCATGGTGGTCCCTGCCCACTTGCCTGGGCCCTGGTGCTCGGCTTTCTCCTCCAGCAGGAAGCCAGAGGCTGCTGTGGATTCGGGTGTCACACGAGGGCCACATCTGAGTCAGCAGGCCTGGGGTGGCGGTGTGGGTGGGCCTCGCCCGCTGGCTGAAGGCTTTGGCGGAAGATGTCTGATCCTGGGGACAGCGCCCTGCTCTGAGCACCCAGTCACGCTGCACCGGCTCCTCCCGGCTCCAGCTGCCTTGTGGCCTGGGACCAGCCAGCCTCGCATCTCCAGCGCAACTCCGTAAAACCGATAAACCTCTCTCACCCACCCCGTTGGATCTGCGTGTCTGGAGGCTCTGACCACCACAGGCCCCTTGACAGTGGTTTGGGGGCCATCTGTCACCGCTGTCCTGCATCTCCCCTGCCAGGGGCTGGTCCTGAGGGGCCCGGGGCCCGAGTGCAGCCATGTCCCTCTCTGGTGGATAGTGCTGGAGACTCGGTCCTCACAGTCGTGCTGCGTGCTCGGTCGTCAGCTCTTGGTTTCACCCATAGATCAGCCCCGACATGGAGTCTCACCGTCCTCATGTTCCCCGCTCTGCGCGCCTGCGGCCGGGCGCCTTTTACCCCTCCAGCCCAGACCCGGCTGTTGCAGTTGTCCTCATAGATCAGCGCCCTGCCACACGTCACTCTCGTCTCAGTGCCGTGGCCTTTCCCGCGGGGGGCAACGGGACTCAGCACATCCCCCCCGCAGCAGAGACTGGCCAGTTTCCTCTGGGCGCCAGGAGACACCTTCAGGCGGCCAAGCAGGACCTGGGGGTGTGGACTCAGGCATCCGTCCGCACCCAGCGCCCACGGTCCCGGGTCCATCAGTGACCACGGCATCAGCTGAGAGCTGTGCCCTGCCGGCAGGACTGACGAGGGTCGGCGCTCCGCTCGGCCTCGACCTCCCTGAGCACTGACCCAGACGCCTGTCCTGCTGCTTCTCCCGCTGGGGTGATGAACCCCCCAGCCTCCGTCGGCCCAGGTGCAGACGCCACGGAGGCCGGGAGGCGGAGCTGCAGGTGCGGCGGGAGCAGGCCGAGCTCGTCAGGAGGCACTTTAGGGGCCGATCATGCCAGGCACTCTGCCCGGAGCGGTCAGGACCACGACGGCGTTTGTTCCAGTTTTACGGACTGAGGTTTGGCTCAGAGGAGGCTGCTCGAGTTGGGTCCAGGAGAGAAGCTTTGGCACCGGCCGGGTGGGGAGTCGAGAGCCTCCTAGAGGTGAGGACGGGGCTTCTGTGAGCAGCAGAGCCCTCTCTGGACCCGCGAGACTGCCGTGCACCCGGCAAAGTGCACACGAAAGGGGGAACCCTAAGAGGCCTTGGCATCAGCTGGACACACAAATGAAGACCCTGCCGTGGGCCGCATGGTGGCCCCCAGCCACAGCGACGGCTCGGGCGCAGGGTCTGTGAGGAGGTCATTAAGGCCAAGTGAGGTCCCGACCACAGGGTTAGTGTCCCGATAAGAGACACCAGCGGTCTCCCTACCTCGAGGTCACACAGAAGGCACCATCTGCAGCCAGGAACAGAGGCCTTGAATTGTCCTGGTGGAGGGGTGGTTGGGTCTGCCGCCTCCTGCAGGCAGTCCACCAGGGATCCTGGCTTGTGTCTGGGACAGATGAGCAGCTGAATAAGATAAAGTCCTTCTTCCTCTCTCTTCCCGCCTGCCTCTCCTCCCCTTCATTCCTGCCTGCGCCTTCCCTTAAAAAAGAGACCCCCACCCCATGTGCCTGCTGGCGTCTGACCTTGGGCTGAGCGGAGCGGACAAGCCGGGACCCACGGGCCAGCTGACAGGAGGGAAGGAGAGCGCGAAGTCGGCCAAGCCCGAGAGGCCTCAGCTGTGGTCCCCCCCCCCCCCGCGCCGAGAAAGACCCTGCAGGGCACCGTGTTTCCAGATCACAGGGTGTGTCCAGAAGCGGCCCCCCGCTGTCCTGGGCAGCCACCGGACGCGGCTGGAGACGCCGACACTGCGCGCCTGGCCGGGCGGCCACGTCCGCGCTCCCGAGCTGCTGGAGAAGCCGCAGGAGCGGGCGGGCCGACGGCGCTGAGGCCCCTGCGGAGACTCGGGCTGGCCCGGCTGCAGCCGCCTCAGAGGCGGCTCGGGCAGGGCTGTGGACAGACAGGGTCTCGTGCCAGGTCCGCGACAACTGGGGCACCCCTCGTCTCCCCAACGCACCGGGGGTCCACCCAGCTGCTTGTCCGTCATCCAGTGGGGCGGCTTGGGAGACCCCGAGGGTGCGGGGTGCTGCTGTGGTCTCCCCGGGACGAGCTCCCTGGTGCAGAGGAGGCCGGCAGCCCCTGCGGTGTGGCCGCAAGTCCCAGCAGGGAGCAGGGCGCCCACTGCCTGACCGCAGGGAGCTGCTCTGCTGCTCGGGAGGCCACATGTCCTGCCCGGGGCTCCGGGAGACCCAGGCCTGGTCCAGCTTCCAGAGGTTCCCAGTTCTCTGTCGGCCTGTGTCTCAGGGCTCCCCTATCTTAGAAGGACGCAGTCCCGGGCGCCCAATCCAGACTGCGCTCCTGGTGAGACCCCTAACTTAATGACCCCTGCAGAGGTCCTACCCAGACACGGCCATGGTCAGGTCTCCTGGGGTTGGGACTCAGGCATATCTGATCGGGGACCTCATTTACCCATCCAAGGACCACAGTGCACTGAGGGTGGCGGCACAGCCCTCCCGTCCTCCTCTCTGTTCTCCCAGCTGGACCCTTTGGGGCTAAGACTGGGGGTGGGGATGAGCCCTTGCATGGCGCCTGACCAACACGCTCAGGGAAGGCCAGAAGGGGCTTCGGGAACTAGCCAGGAGGGCACGGAGTGAAGGGTGCACATCCATGGACCCAAGTGATTACGTGCTACCCTGTCCGTGACCGTCAGGAGCACCCCGTCCTGTCCCTCCCTCCTCCTCTCTCAGCTCCTCTCCTTCAATCACATCGAACACAGGGATGAAGAGGAGAGGTGACACTGTTACCAACCGCGGTGGCCCCCAGACCGTGGACCTTACCCAGGCTGACTCCATGCTGAGCTGGTGCACCGGGCCGGAGGGGGGGTGGCGGTCTGTGGGACCCACGGGAGCCCCGGCGCTGTCTGTCCACAGGCAGGGGCAGCATGAGGGCTGGGCGTGTTCTGCCCTGGGGATACCTGGCCCAGGCCAGACGTAGGAAGCAAGAGCCAGTGTCCCTGGCTCAGTGGTCTCCGTCCCTGGAACTGTCCCCTCGAGGTCAGTGGTCTGCAGGCAGACATGCCCCCATGGCCTTCCTGGGAGGGAGCTGGGCGGGGGCGGGGGTAATGTCCGAACAGATGGGCTCATCCAGCTCCCGAAACTGCACTCGGCCGCCATCCTGGGTCCGGAGAGGAAGGCGGTGAGGTGCATGCCCAGGGGACACCTCCCAGCCTGTCTCCTCCAAGTGTTGAAGCCGCCCGAGGGTAGTGAGGTGTCTGCTGTGGCCCTTCTCATGGCAAGGATGTGACTGTCACCTTCAACTAGGCCTGTCCCAGCAGACGTCAGCCATACAGGGCCTTGAGTGCCCAGATGTCCTCAAAAGAGCGCACAGGTGGCAGCTGCCTGGTCAGGGAAGCAAACGACATGCGGGGAGGAGGCTCCTTAACCTGACTGCTCCTGACATCCGAGGGACCCTTCAGAGCCCCGCAAGTGCATTGACACAGAGAAGCTCAGCAGAGAAGGAAACGGTCTTTGAATTTTGTTTAGTTGTTCATTTGGGTCTTTCCCTGGGTTGTGGACCTGGGTCCCCAGGCTGTATATAGCCCACACTGCAGCTGTCTCAGCCACCGGGGCTCAGGGGGCACCCATATCTATGCATCCAGTATGTATTTTAATACCTATCCACTCAGCCGTCCATCTGACAAATATTCATACAGATACTACTCATTCACCCATTGTTTATACATATGCCAATAAATTCCTCAAGTTCTAAATATCCACCCGTTCACTGATCCTCCCATCATTCCATTCGCCTTTTCTTCTGCCCATTCATCCATCATCCATCATCCACTAGCCACAGTCCACTCATCCATCCATTCATCCATCATCCTCCAGGCCTTCATCCATCCCTTCATCCATGTGCCTATATGCTATATACTCATCTACCCATTAACCCATCCATCCATCCATCCACGCATTCATCCATCTACTTATCCACCCATTCGCCTGTCCATCCATCAACCCACACATCCATCCATCCCGCCAATCATCCCTTAGCCTTCCAGTTCTCAGGCTCTTCTCTTGTTGATCTATTCTACTTACATTGTTACCTCATCTCAAAGCGTGAACTACTTCTGTAAACACAACTCACGTACCTGTGTCCATCTTGGGCGACCTCCTTATTAGATTCTTGTGTCTCCAGCTGCCCATGTGACCTCAGCATGTAGCAGACACATGCATTAATAAAAAGACATCTCAAACTCAACACAGACTCCTGCTTCATCCCCACTGCACTTCCCTCTCTTCCCATCTTTGCGTGGCCCCATCCTTCCATGTGTTCAGAGGAGAGCGTTGGAGTTAGACTCGAGTCCCGTCTTCCTGTCCTACCTTCAGTGTGTCAGCACAGCCTCGCCCCCTGGCCTCTGGAGCTAATGCCCCCGCACACTGGAAAGTTAAGAGAGCCCGGCCTTCAGTCTTGGGTCTAACATCCACCGGCTTTAATCAGGGTGGACGAGCGCCCCTGTCCCACCCCCAGTTCTCGGTCATTCTCTCTGGCACTGCGTTCGCTCGGGGAGACCCTGCCCTTTGTCCCCCACGGAAGGGTCACGTGGGTTTAGAGTCTTGGGCTCATTCTGGGTCAGGCTTGCCTGGGGGCCAGGACCCTGATCCCGGCTATAGCAGCGGCTGCCTGAGCCCCCGTGAAGTCAGGGTGTCGGCTTAGCGGTAACTGTGCCTGTGTGACTGTCGAGCCGGGACAGAGGAGCTGAGGACTGGGTGTGGCGGCGGTCAGTGACTCGGGCCGCGGCACAGTGTGGTGGCCGGCCCTCCAGGGTCTTTGTGACTGTGAGCGTGGGGGCCGGCCCTGCCAGAGGACCCTCGGCCGAGGGCGTAGTCCCGAGCCCCACGTAAGGCAGGCTGCCTTGGGGGAGCCCCGTGCTCACGTGTGCCCTGACAGCCGCAAAGCGAGAATGATGCCTGCAGTCTGGAGGCCGCAGCTCCAGGGGGCAGTGCGCGGGTCCCCGAGACTCTCCCCGAGTCCTGACAGGGTGACCTCCTGTGTGTAAGTGTCCTGATCTCTCCTCACGAGGACACCTGTCCTGCAGGCCAGGCCCCAGCCACCCCGTCTCACCTACTCGTTTCCTCACAGACCCGTCCGCCTGCATCCAGCTCTGAGGCCTGGGGTCGGGCTCCCAGTGGACGTGGAGGAGGGACCCAGCTCAGCGGCGACATCCTGACCTCTGAGGTGTGGGTGTGCAGCTCCGAACGACAGTGAGTGACACTGTCTCCTACGTGGTGTCGGGAGGGCCAGCGCCTCCTGCTCCTGGTGCCCACGGGAAGACGCCCCCCAGTGTGCGGCCCCTGTCTGCTGCCACTCGGCCCTGCCCTGGCCTCCCTGCCTGCGGACCTCCAGGCCTGGGCGCACCTGGCCGTGGCCTCTGGGGTCCTGTTGTCTTCAGGACCTGGGGCGGGGCGGAGAGGCCAGCATCTCCTCCTCTGCCCACCTGCCTGGACTTGTTTCTACCAGCGGCTACTTCCCTTCCAGGGCCACACGGCCTCCGTCTGACAGCCGCCCTCAGGCCCTGTGGGCCTAGCTGACCCGGGGGCCTCGCACCGGCCAGTCCCGGGCCATCCTCTCGCCCCACCGGGGAGGGGGCACATGGCTCTCCCGGATCCTGAGATTCTGCATCACCCCAGGCCCTGCTTAGAGGGTTAGCTGCCTTCCCCAGCTCAGGTCTGTGGTTTTCACAGGGCCTGAAGGCCTTGGATTAAAGCACTTAAAAGTGCTGTTTTATGATTATTCATATATTATTCATGCAGAGAGCCTGGGCATTGCCGCCAGCTAAGCTCTCTGGTTCTGGGGCCTTGTTGGTTTTCTGTAATGAAAGCAAATGGCCCTTCGCGTCCTGGCCTGTGTTTTCTCACGGCTCCGAGGAGGCAACGTGCCTGTGGGGAGAAGGCCTGGAATCTGGAGGGAAGGACGATGGGTCAGCTGGCCTCCCCCCATGCTGACTCGAGCATCCTGAGTTCCTGATGCCCTTCTGCCCCGTGCGTGCTCGGCCCAACGCGCCTGCTGCACTCAGAATCATTCCAGCATGAAGATGTCAGGCGAGGAGAGAGAACTCCTTTGTGAGTGAGCAAGGGCGTCTGTCCCCAAGGCGCTGCCACCCGATGCTGTTCTGGCTGTGGTCCCACCCCCTCTGCCCAGTGGGAGCCAATCCAGGCATGACTGCTGCCAGTGGGGCGGGGTCCCAGGGAGGAGCTGCCGGGAGCCTCAGTTTCTCCCTCCGTGAAATGGGGCGATGGCGCTTGTCTCACAACCCAGCTGGCGTGTGGCTGGCACGTAGGACTCCCTCCAGAGACATCCCTCGGTGGCTGTGGGACTGGTGTTCAGCTGGACCAGGCACCGTGATGGGGCAGGTCTGAGGGACTCGTGCTGCAGAGTATGAGAGGAGAGTCTTGAACTGGACTAGTGACAAGTCACCTGCTGGGATGGAGGCTCCTGGAGTGCCCCAGGCTGGGGGTCTGTTCCCAGAGCTTGTGAGGGGCGGGCTTGGAGGAGGTGGGGCCCCCATCGAATTCCAGTCTGACAAGCTCCAGCAGCTCGAAGGCCAAGAGGGAGGGAGACCAGAGACCAGGGACGGTCATGCCCCTGAGCATGTGGGTGGTCTGGAAGACACCCTGGAGAAGGTGATGCTGACCAAGTGTCAGTTTAAAAGGTGAGTCAGCAGGAACTAAGCAGAGCAGGGAATGTGCTCAAGGAATCAGGGAAAACTAGGGCCCAAGGCGTGGGCCGTGGGGGAGGAGCAGGGACAGCCAGCAGCCTGGCTTCCGGCCAGCGCTTCCCTTGTCCTCACTGGTGAACAAACCAGGGAAAGGGCTATGCTCTCCAGCAAGGTCCCTGGAGGACGACAGGGCCCCACCCACGGTCAGCACAGCTCTAGGACTTCAAGCCACACCCCTGATGTCTCCACAGCAGGGGCCCCAAGCTCAGACTTCAGAGGAAAGGGGCTGTCTCTGTCGGCTGGGCCTCCATCACAAAACACAGGCCGGTTGAGGTGCCAGGCTTGTTTCTCAGAGTTCTGAGGCTGGGAAGCCCAAGGTCAACTTCCCAGGGCACCAGCAGTTTAGGGTCCAGTGAGGACTCTCTCCCAGGTGTATGGACGGCCCGTTGCCCTGCTGATCCCCAGCACAGATGAGGGGACTTGCACAGCGCAGAAACACTATGCTGTGAAGAGGATAAAACACCCCCTAAATGCACATTATTGTTATTTTTATTACAGGCATCAGAGCAAAACCACCCGTTCAAAAGAGCTCATTTAGTTAGATCAGCTGTAAGTGCTACTTGAGTTGAAAACCCATTCCCCTTTGTGATGTTTTCTTTGTGGTATAAATCAAGAGAATGGCTTTTTAAAATATTTTTAGTGCAAATGGATTTCAATCATATGGTCAGTCACCTCTCCACGCACTTACCTGAGAGGAGTGACACGGGGTTGATGTGTCTGGCGGTCCTGCCACCCTTCTCTCTGTTCACACCAGATCTGACGCCACCGATTTGCAGAGGGAGCAGGGAAAATCACCCACAATTTCGCACGGAAAGCCAGACGTCCTGCAGGTCGGTGGAAGGCCCCCTGCGGCCCGACTCCTGGGGGGCTGGAAACCACTCGTGGTCCACACGGCGGCTTCGTGACCGTTCCCTCTCCTTCTCGTGTCCCTCCTTGGCTGGGCCTCGCGACGCAGCGGGTAGAATTCCACCACTCAGCACGCAACTCTCCAGCCTTCCCTCTCCAGGTGAGAGACCCTGGAGACCCAGCACCCGGAACCAGGCCGGGGAAGCGAGCTGTGAGCTGCCAACAGTTCCGACGCCACGGCAGACGTCCCCAGATGGCCCGGCGCCTCTCCATGAAGTCTCCGTGTGGCGGCAGCCGCGGACAGTGCCCCCCGCCTGGCACAGCCAGCTCCCGGGGTAAACCGTGACCCTTCCCAGCCCGGAGCCACCACGGGCCTGGAGATGAGGACCAGCAGGACGGGGGAAGGCGCAGGGTGGCGGTGCACTCCATCACATCTTCAGCATGAACTGTGACAAAAGATGAGTAAGGTTTATCGTCTCACACACACTGAAGTGTACGCTTCAGGATTGCTAGGGACATTCACACGGTGGTGCCGCCTCCTCCAGAACCTGTCACCCTGCAGGGCGGAGCTCTGTCCTCGCTGACCTGCTCCCCACCGCCCCTCTGCGGCCTCCGCCCCCACGATCTTCTCTGCGACCAGGCTCCTCGAAGGGCCTGACGGCGCGGAGTCACGGTGCTTGTCCCTTCGTCTGGTGGCCCCCTCACTGTCAGAATTCCTGCCTTCCCGAAGATGAGTGACGTTCCCCTGTACGGACGGACCACTTTGATCCTCCATCCATCCAGCCACGTGGTCCATCACGGTTTTACCCTAAATGTTTTTACCTCCAGCAAAGCGCCCTCACGTCTCCTTGGGTCCCCGCGACCCTCTGGAGAGATATCAGGAGTTGTGTTCTGATGTGATTCCGGCCATGGCACGCCCGCTCCTCCCCGGGGACTCCTGGGGGTGTCGTGACACTAACGCCCACGCGGGACTGTGGGTTCCTGTAAATTCAAGGCAGGGGCCTGTCTCAGTTCCAGGCCCCGTGCGGCCTTCCTGTTGAACCCAAGTCTTGGACCCCCCGCCCTGTGGACGGCCGCCGGAGAGGGGAAGTGGACACAGGAAGGCAAGTCCCGAGTCATCACCCGACTGGCTGACTTTCTGGTGTCCTGGGCCTCTCCCACCAAAGGCGATTTGAAAGCGGAGACCCCTCAGGTACACCAGAAAGGACCCTCCATCGTGGCTCTGTGGGGGGTTCTTGGAGGAACAGCCCCAGGAGACAGCAAGGCCAAGAGAGAGACAGACGGACACAGACGCGAGCACCTGAGCCAGTCTGTTAGACTCTCATTCTAGGTGTGGTTTGTGCAGGTAAGGAGGCTGAGAAGCTCCCCTTCTGTCCTCTGGAGGCCCAGGGAAGCCCCCGGTGTCATCTGGAGGCCGGAGAGCCTGGGCACTGAGGCCAGCGGTGGGCTGTCTGCCTAGTGGGGAGGCAGGCAGCGACCCCTCCCCTTTCGCTTCCACTCAGGCCTCAGGGGTGGCGTGAGGCCCAGCCACACACACACGCAGGGGGCAGTCTCTGTCCTCAGCCCACCAACTGAATGCTGAGCGAGACACCCGCGCACACAGCAGAAGTCAGGTTTGACGCGCGGCCTGCCTCCCGCGGCCTGGCCTGGCCAAGTGATGCAAGAAGTCCACCTTCACCGGGGATGCGTGGTGTGGTGCTGTCGCAGAGACTCGCTGGGAAAATGACGCCAGAAGACACCCCTCTGCCCGCCTGGGCTTCCTTCTGGCAGGTCCTCCGCATCAGCACTTGATTCCAGTTAAATGTCCGGTTTGGTTACACCGCCGGTGAGTCACTTCACGGCCGTCATTCTTGACCCACGGCTACGGTCAGCTTTTGAACGCAGACCTGCAGAGGAGCGGGCGCGTGTCGGGGGCCCAGTCCGTGATCTACGGGCTGCACCCCAGAGAGGCCCCCGCCCCACAAGGGCGCCTGTCGCTTGTCTTGAACGGTGAGCCTCCTGCTTCCCCCACGAGCACCAGCCACGTGGCTTTCGCTCGCCGGGACCCCTGTGGCCTTTCTCCTGGGCTCCTTTGCCTCCTGCTGGGAAAGGGCCAGGCGCTCAGAGAGGAGGACACTGAGGCCGCCGGCCACTGTTCCGCGTCAGGCTTCTAGAAAGGACGAAGCCGCCCCTCAGACACTCCGGTGGACTCAGGGAGGGGAGACACAGCGAGGAGGTCACTCCAGCCGCCCCCTCATCCTGCACTGGCTGTGGGGCAGGCGTCGGGCCGGCCTCGTTGGAGCTTCCTGTCACTGCACCACAGGTCCGACGACAGGGCACTGCTGTCTCCCAGGCCGGGGCCACCGTCGAAGCAGGTGTGGACAGGCTTGGGGGCGGGGTCTCTCCTGGCCCCCCTTGGCTCATGGGCACAGCACGTCGCCCCGTCTCTGCCCCCTGCTGCGGCTTTCCCTCCGTCTGCCTTTGTACTTTCCCGGGGCGGCTTTGAGGAGAGAATTGCTCTCACGCCCGGGGAGCTGGTCCCGCCAGCAACATCCATGTGAGAGATGACTGAAGAGAGGCCCGCAGAAGCGGAGGGCCTAGTGCAAAGTGCCTGCTCGTTTGCTAGGGAGCTGCCGACATCCCCAAAGTGGGGCTGCTGCTCATTCCCCCAACCTGCCTGTGGCGTCTGGTTTCTCCCTGTCTTCCCGTCTCTCGTGTGGGATCATTTCACTGGCTGTACGCAGTATGCTTCTGCTTTAATCTGCATTTCCCTAATGGCTGCAGTGTTGAGTCTCTCCTGTGCTTATTAGCTGTTTGCATATTTTCTTTGGGGAAATTTTTATTCAGCTCTTTTGTTCTTTTGTCCTGTATAAATTGCTTTTATTTTTGTTGGCGTTCGTTTTATTTTTACTGAATTTTTAGGAGCTCTTCGTATATTTTAGATACAGACTACTCTTGCCCTCATGGAACTGTCTGTTGAAAATCCGTCAAGGGTTCATTTTTGGATCTTTATTCCATGATCTTTCTGTCTGTCCTTCTAAGAACATCTCACCATCTTCATGGCTGAGGCTTCAGAGAAAACGTGAAGTCGGAGAGTTTTTATAAGGCTTCCAACTTGGTTCTTCTTTCTAAAAGGCTGTTTTAGCAGTGATAGGTCCTTTGCAATGCCACAAGAATTTAGGGCCAGTTTACTAATTCCTACAAAGAAGCCAAATGAGACTCTGCTGGGATTGCCCTGAGTTGCTCGGTCAGTGTCTGGGGGCTGGGTGTCCTGGCCACACGGAGGCTTTCGCCCAGGACCCTGGTGGGTTTCCGTCCCCCCGGCATGGTCTGGTAGATTTCACGCAGTCCGCCCTGCGTTTGTTCAGTCGACTCCGCAGAATTTTAGAACTTTCATGCTACAGTGAATGGAATAGTTTTCATCTTTTTTCTTAACTTAGTAAGTCTTCTAAGTCATTTGAAAAGACACCTAATTGTTTCTGTCTTCCAAGAGGTGCAGATATTAGTCAAGTGTATAGGAAAGAAGAATGGATAATCATAGTTAGTAATCACCATTTCCGTGGGAGAATTTGCTAGTTTTAGTGGTGCCAGGTATCTGCCCAACCCTCTGTTCCATCCAACTTCCAAACAGCCCGCCAAGTAGGTATTTTAAAACAAAACCAAAACCAAAATCCAAGAAAGGGAGGGAGAGAATAATAGAATAATTAATAACCCCCCCCCCCACCACTGTCTCTCCCTTCCCTCTGGTCACCTAGTTCCGCTGTCAAGCTCCCAAGGTTTATTCTCATTTTTTCATCATTTGAGTTGTTCTCCATATTCTAGTTAGAGGTGAAATCCCCTAATCTTTCTCTTTCTCTTTCTGACTTTTTTTCACCCAGCAAAATATCCTTGAATTCCCTCCATGATGCCACGGACGGCAAGTCTCACCTTTTCATGGCTGAGTAGTCTTCCATCGTGTCTGTCTGACGCCGTCCGAGCTGTCCTTCTGCTGATGGCATGTTTGCAATGAGCAGGTGGGTGCATGCATACTTTTGAGTAATATTTCCACATTCTTTGGATCGATACCTACAGTAGGACTGCTGAATGATATTTCATTTTGATTGTCGCTACTACATAGAGAGACAATTGATTTTTATATATTGATCTTGTGCACCCCTGCTAAGCTTGCTAGTTGTAACAGTGGCTTTATGGCTCTCTGGGAATTTTCTGCATAAAAGATCATGTTATTATCTGTGAATAAAAGTAATATGTGTATGTCTATCTATGCGAATATACGTATCTCATATGTATATTTAAAGGAAAGGTGCAGGTAGGAATGAAGGTGAATAGGCAGGCAGGCACCATGAGGAGGAAGGAGCACTCCTACTTTGACTTTCATTTAGTGATTCACATTGGTTTCTTCCCCCACCTGGTCCCCGCCCCCAACTGGGGACTGAAGCTCAGGGGCATGCGGCCTGCGCTCCTTTGGAGGAGACTGACCCAACCACAGCTCCACCAGGACGCACCAAGGGAAAATATTTTAATACCTTCATTTTGAATCAGGGTGCTTGTGATTATTTTCTTTGTCTCCTTTCCCCGGTTGAACGAACCTCCAGGGCGATGTTTCATGAAAGTGGTCAGAGCAGACTCCCTGCTCTAGGTTTTGGTTTTCCTCTTTCACCATGAGATTGATGGTGGCTGCGGGTGGTTGGTAGCTGTTTCCTGATCAGGCTGAACCAGTTCCCTTGCTTTTCCAGTTTGTTGAGGATTTTTAATCTCAATGGGCACTGAATTCTTCAAAATGCTTTGGTTGTGAGACAGTCACGTGACTCTCCCCCATGTATTTGCTGACTTCGGTGCATTGAATGAAGGACATTTGGATGCTCAGCTAACCCTACACACTTGGGGTGAGTCCCTTATGGTCACGGTGTAGACTCCTCTCGCGTCCTGTTAGATGCAGTTTGCTCATATTTTATTGAGGATCTTTGCCTGGACGTAATGTGGGATAAGTGAGGAATAAGTGCATGGGAAGTGTTTCTTATTTTCTAAAAACATTGGCGAAAAACATAGTATTTCTTTTTGACATGTTTGAGAGAATTTATCAGTGAAGTCAGGGGGCTTCTTGTGAGAGTTTATTTTTGTTGAAGTAACACCACTGATTCACAATACAAGCTTTAGGGGTTCAGGCTCACCCGCCGCATCAAACAGAAGATAATACGCCACGTCCACCCTCAGGTTTTGGGCAATTCTCAACCGCAGAGACTGTACTGAACTTGGTTTCTTTGCTGTTCCAGGCCTATTCAGACTTCATATTTAAGCTCGAGTCAGTTTTGGTAATTAGTGTATTTCTAAGAATGTACCCATTTATCTAAGTTGTGCAATTTGTTGTCACCTAGTTGTTTATAATATTCTTTTATAATAGTCCATTTTATTTCTAAAGGATTGATAGTGATGTCCCCTTTTCCAGGCCTGAGTTTGGTCACTTGTGTCTTTTCTATTTTTCCCTTTGTCTGTCTGACAAAGCGGGTCAACTGAGCTGCCTTTCAAAATCAAGAACCAGCTTTGAGCCTCATTGACTTTCTTCACAGAAATGTTTTCTGTTTCATTGATTTCTGTTCTAATCTTTCGTGTTTCCTTCCTTCTCCTTGCTCTTGGTTGAGCTCTTCTTTTTCCTGCTTCTTTAGGTGAGACCTGTTTTTTTCGGACAGAGGCATTTAAAGTGATGCATTCCCCTCTAAGTCCTGCCGTCGCTGTGTGACATGCGTGTTCACAGGTGGTAGGGAGTTTTCATCGTTTTCAAAATATTTTCCAATTCTCTTGTGATTTCTGTTTTGGTCCTCGACTTAGAAGTCTGCTGCTCACTGTGGAGATGTTTCGGGCGTCACAGATTTCTTTCAGTGGTTAGCATCTAATTTAACTCCATTGTGGTCAGAAATCAGATGTGTTGATTTCAGCCTTTTCACTTTAATGGAGGCTGATTTCGTTATGAGGCAGCAGCCGGTTTTTCCTGGAAGGTGTTCTGTGTGTCCACCGGGTGACAGCCAGCCCCTCGGACGGTGCTGCCCACAGCGCTCTTTGAGACCTGGCGCTGCGTGTCTGCGGGCTCTGTGATCGGGGTGCACACTCTCACAGGTTTCTTTCCCTTCCCATCTATTGGCCGTTTCGTCATTATGAAATGCCTTTCTTTGTCTCCAGCAGGTTTCTCGTCTTAATGTTTGATGCTAAAACCATAACTCCCGCTTCTCTCTCGCAACTTATCTTTGCAACTTATCCCCTTTATCTGCAACTGATTCGGTCTTTTTGCTAAGCTGAGTCTCTTGTAGGTAGGCGGGATTCCCATCTTGATTTTTCACTCAGTCCTTTTTCATCTCTGCCTTCGGTCATAGACTTCATGTAGACGTCACATTTAATTAAAAATTAAATTAATGAGCTTTTGAGTTCATGTGCATTTCCGTTTTGCTGTTTTCTCTGTGTGTCCTGTCCTATTGTTTCTCCTTTCTTTTGTGTTAAAGAAATGTCTTCTGTGTCCCATTTGAATTCCTTATTTTAACACCATGCATTTTGAGTTATTTTCTTGGTTGTCATTCCAGGTACTGCAGACACATCTGACCTCATCCTAATCTGCTTCACATGAGGGCTAACGGCCCTCCAGCCCGATCCAGAAAGCTGCTCTCCTTTGGCTCTGATCTTCTCCTTCCCTTCTGCCATTATTGCTGTATTTGGTGTCTTTTAATGTCATAAACCTAACAGCACATGTATTATATAACAAGGGTTAATTATTGCTGCTCTTTAAAGAATATAAGAGAAATATAAGGAAAGCTTATTGACAGAGGATTTGATATTAACCTTCCTATTTGACATTCCTGGTGCTTTTTTGTTTCTTCTTGTGAATTTTAGTGGCCATCTGATGTCATTTCCGTTCAGCCCAGTGGACACGTCATATTTCTATGAGCGACTTTGCTCATGGGGACTGTTACTGATCTCTGCTTACCTCGTGGAGTCTATACCGCACCTTTGTGGCAGAAAAGAGCTCTGCTCTGCTGGTTATAAAATTTACCGTGAACATTTTTTTCTCTAACATTTTGAACAAGTCGCTCCGCTTGCTCCCCGGCTTTTCCTCCGATGGAAAGTCCCCCATCTGACTGTGTGCGCCTGCGCAGCTCTTTGTCCTCAACCTGCGTGGGACTTTGTTGAGGTTCTTCAGTGTTTCGATTCATGCGTTTGTCATCCGTCTGCATGTGTTTTGGCCCCTTAAGCCTCCATTTTCCCAGCTCCTGTCCCCCCGCTCCTGGGGCGCACGTGTGTGCTGCGTAAGCGCCGTGTCCCCAGGTCTCTGAGGTGTCCATTTCTCTTCAATACTCTTTTCTTTGTCGTCTTCATGTGGGATGCTTTTACTGCGCCCTTCAGGCTCACCGACTGCTGAGCGGTCAAACCTGCCTCGAGTCTCTGCGGGGAATTTCCCTCGTCAGCGCGCCCAACACCAGAATTTCCATCTGTTTTTTTTTTGTTTGTTTACAGTATTTTCCTTCCTTGTCGAGAATCTCTGTCGATTTATTATTGTGATGCTTTTCTTTATGTCTTCGGTTGTATGTATAATTGTATTATAATCTGAAATTTCTCACTATGACCTCCAAATTTCTGGACAGTGGCAGAGACCGCGCCTCTCTTGTTTGCTGACTATGGGACATTTCTCTTTATATTTTCTCAAATTTCTTGTTAAAAACTGTGGATCTTGGGCAACGGATTACATCAGCTCTGGGTTTTGATTTCCTTCCAGAAGGTCGTTGCTGTTTGAGCTTCTTCCCTTATTCAGCAGCTCGCTGGGCGCAGTCGGGCTCTGCCCTCCTTGCTGGCTCGCAGGAAGTTTTAACTTCTGGTTTGTATTTTTGAGCCTGGACTTTATGCCCGGGTGTCAGGTGTGCCTCCACCTGTGTCCGTCTGTGCGCGTCAGATGTGCATGCACATCGGCATCCCGGGGACATCAGCTAGTATGGCCCTGAGCTTGTCCTCAAAGTCACTCTCAAGCACCTTGAGAACCTTACTCAGCCTCGCACCCCTGTGAGGACGCGCGTGGACAGAGAAACATGTTCAAAGTTCAGGTGCTTTCAAGTCTCTTTGGCTTTCCTTTTTCCCCCTTTCATGGGTCTGTGCAGACCCCTGGCTGGGGTGAGCTGGGAGCCAGTGTGGGGCGCCCTGCAGGCGCATAGCCCTGGCCTCCAGACAGCCTCCCAGGTGGAGCTGCCAGCGGCAGCAGCTGCCAGGCCCTCCTGCTCCCCTGCTGTGCGCCCGCGGGTCCTCGGGGTCACCCCCTTGCCGGACTCTGCTAGTGGGGCGGGGTGGGGGCAGCCCCGGGACAGATGCCACAGAATCCCGCTGCTTCCACCTCAAGTTCAGCAGTTTTTAAACATAGACATTCTCAAATGGGTGATTTCCAGGGAGTGGAAACCCTGGTGTTTTTTCTGTCAGTGTGTGCAGTTTGGTGGTTGGTTGTTAGGAGAGGACTTGCCAGCCTCCTCTGCTGGCCGCAGGAGGAAGTGGTGTCTCCCTGGAGTGCGCCTGTGACTGGGTGTGGCGGGCACAGTGCGGGGTCCTTGGAAGGAAGGCAGTGGGGGAAATGACTGGGCATGAGGCTAAAAGGTTGCCTGGGGTTGGGAGGAGGAAATGGCACGGGAAAGGGCACAGTGCCCATGGGAAAGAGATTTCCCCACGTTCTCACAACTTGGCCACTGGAGAGCCGACATCGGAACCTGGGTGTCCAACTCCCAACCAGGGTCTTTCCCTTCTTCAAATTTCTGTTGATCTCAATGGTTGTAGTTTAGAAATCTGAATCTCTGGGGTTTTTGCCTGTGGCTGGACCTTCCAACCATCTGTCCATCCATCACCCATCTGTTCATCATCCATCCATCATTTACCATCCATCCATCCATCACCCATACATCATTCACCATCCATCCATCATCCGCTATCCATCTATTCATCATTCATCCATCCATCCATCATCGATCCATCCATCTTCCATCCGTGCATCATCCATCATCCATACATCCATACATCATCCACCGTCCAGTCACTGTGTACCAAGGACTGTGCTGGGATCTGAGGAAAAGCAGAAAACATGTCCCAGGATTCATAATCCTTATGGTTTCAGGGTGGGGACACTAGCCTCAGAAAAGGGCCTTGCAAGAACATGGTGAACTCCTCCCCTGCTTCTCTGTTGGTCTTGATTAAAGCAGTAGCCTCTTTCAAGGAAAGATTTGCATTTTAATTAGCCTCCAATCTTAAGGCCTTCAAGCTCTAGCCTTTCAACTAACATTTTATGTATAGAACATTTAGAAAAAAAATAAGTGTGCAGGACATTTAAACACAAATTTCATATCCACTGGTTTGGTAGCAAAAATTGTCATTTCTGAAATGAACTTAAAGGAAATAAATATTACGAGCTGGCTTTCAGGAGGCTTATCAAAATGGAAGAATTGGAAGCCTCTGCTGTAGACAGGTCTGTGGTCGTCAGGCCCTTGGCCTTCCATCGCGGGGTCACAGCTGCCCGGCTCTGCAGCTTTTGCTAAGTGCCTCTGCTGCCCGTGCGTTGCCAGGAAGACGTGTGGAAACCGAAAGGTTCAGAAAAAATGTAGACGCTTTGTCTGTATGACAGCAAATGATGGACAAATGAGAAATCTGGGACTAGATCTCCAGACCGCCTCTGGGAATGCCCATTAAAGCCTCCGAGGAATGTCTGGTACTGCCCTGCTGTGCCATCCTCTCTCTTCCTTCTCTGTTCCCTCGTGGGTGACCTCAGTCGGCAGTCATGCCTGCATCTGTGTCTCACGTCCTCAGAGTCACTTCCTCTGGCGCCTCCCTGCTGAGTGATGGTGACAGGCCCACTGGGCGTCCACACACCCCACAGTTCACAGTCCCCCTACAGGAGGATTGAGGCCGCGAACCGGGCTCTGCCCAGTGAGAGGAGCTACGGAGAGACCCCAGCTCTGACCCTTACACGCCTCCCGCCTGGTTCTCTGCTGCTCTTCTCCAGGTGACCCTGTTGGCCACGTGCTCCAGATGGCGGGGCTGCGGGATGGAGGGGACCACCTGACTCTCACCCGACTTTGTGAATGAATGGAATGGCCCTCTCTTGGTCACAGCAGTGAGACTCGGCGTCGTGCATTACCTCAGTCCAGCCTGGCCCAACCAGCTCCTCTAGGGGGTCCCACGCCCCTGGGGCCGCAAACCAAAGTTGAACAGCCATTCCCTTTATTAAGAAAAGGTGCAGCAGGGACGAAGGTGAGCAGGCAGGCAGGAAGGGAGAGGAGAAGAAGCCTTTTTAAGTCATTTTATTTAGTTGTTCATCCTGGTTGTCGTCCCAGCCTCAGGGCGTGAACCCAGGTCCTCGTGTTGTCTGAGGACTGCGCGTGGCGGGAGGTGGTGGACCCGACTGCTGCTCCCCACCGGTGTGCCGAAGCTGCTGTCTTCAAATTCGGTCCATCGGACCAGATCGCCTTTCCCTAGAAGTCCTAGCATGTCGCGCAACCTCAGAAGCAGACGCAGGCCCTGCAGCCAGAGTGCCGCCTCCTCCAGGTTTGCAGCCACCTCTGTGCGGCGAGGCCAGCGGCTGGTCCCACAAGAGCGGCGCTGGCTTGTCCCGTCACGGGGCCTGCTCGTTATTTTCTCCGATGCCAGCTCCTCAGGCAGAACAGATCCTTCCCTCTCCCACCTCGCTCAGCGCACATTTCCACGATGGCCAGCGCTCTCTGGGGCATTAATGCTGTTCAGCAGAAATGAAGAAGCTCAGGGTCAAAAAGTTGGGGGGAAAACAGAATCAATCAAAGTCAAACGGGTTTTAAATCGCAGAGCTCGTCAGCCCGCTGCATGCAGATGTGCGAGACTCGAGGCCAGTGAGTTCTGAACCGCAGCTGCTTGTCCGGAGCCCACCACTCGCTCCACGGGCGGGAAAGGGGCCTGCGCAGCCACGTGTGGTCAGGTGAGAGGGAGCCCCGCCAGGCTGCTGTCCGCTGGTCACACCACAGCCCTGGCCGCCGGGCAGCATGGGGCGGGGCGGGGACTTGGATCAGGCAGAGCCGCACGGCTACTCTGCCTCTGGACACGCCACCTGGAGAACCAGTGCCCCTCCGCGCTGGGAGCCACACTCAGCGGCGTGACAGTCTGTGATGCGGGGCCGCTGCCTTCTCCTCCAGCACGTGGGGAAACTGAGGCACGGGGCCCTTGTGGCTGCAGGACCTTGCGCTTAGGCTCATGCCGTGCTCCCTCCACCAGTGCGGGCTCCGGCTCCCCACTGTTTGAAGACAGACCAGCACTAGTGCCCCCAGGAGCTGTGCCCCTCGCTTCCCTCCTCCCTACCTCACCACTCCATGCTCTGAACCCACAGACAGATGGGGCCCCACTTCCCGGGCCCAGGGGGCCACTTCCTGCCTGAGCTGCACCCCAAACAGTGAGGAAGGTCTCTGGTTATGGGTCGAGGCACTCACCCCCCAGCCCTGCCCACCTGGCCAGATCTGCTCACGGCTCCACTTGTCCCCAGGGCGCTCTGAGTGTCCACAGAGGGGAGCCCGGGGCTGGGGCAGGCCCGCTCAGGCGGTGGCCGTGCCTGTCTGCCTCAGGGTGCCTGGGTCTCCCAGCTCATGGGTTTGTAGTCGTCCCAGCCACACCGGGCAGGGTGCCTGTGAAAGTGAGGAGAGGAGCTGGCCCAAGGAACCCCAGCACCCGTGGGGGGACTAGAGGGACCTGAGCTGCAGTTCCCAGCCTGCCCACCAGCCCTGTTTTCTGCTGCCCGCCGCTCTCCGCCTGTCCCTGCAGCGTCCCTGTGCCTGCTTCCTCCAGGCCGCTGTGCACACCCATCCCTCCCTGTCCTGCCACCCAGTCCTCAGTCCCGGGATTTGGTCAGATCTGTTCCCTGCTGTCCCCCGTCAGAGCAGCTGCTCAGGAAGCATTTGGGGAGCGGAGAGGAGCGGGGACAGAACCTGCCGCCAGCTGCGATGTCCCCATGAGCACAACCCTGATGGCAGGAAATGATGGCCTGTCACCTGTCCAGTCAGCTCCTGCTCGGTGGGACTCGCACATGGCGGGGGTGGCTGGCGCACTGTGCTGCTGGGGGACACAGACCCCTGGAAGTCAGACCCCCCAGGCCGCAGGCGCCCTGTCCCCTGTCCCCCTCCTCCTGGCTGTGGCCGCTGCCCCTCTCACCACAGGGCCTTCCTCCTCTCTCGCCTTTCCCTTCAGTCCTGTCAGAGCTCCTGGACGTGCCGACACCCTGACCAGCCATCTGGCTCCATGTCCCTCCACAACCGGACACTTGTCAAAGCATCACCTCTGCTGCCTTGTCCTGCAGTGCCACATTAGGGGACATCTCTGCTGGTCACTGCAGCCTTCTGGCCCCTGAGTAGGTTCAAAACTGCGGAGGCCCAGTGGGGGCCGCTGAGGGCTCTCCTCTGTGGAGCCTGCACCCCGACAGCCTCCCACCTGCTGGGTCCCCTGGGCCCCGGACAGGGATGGATGGTCTGGGTTCCCTGACCATCTCTGGGAGCCACACGTTGAGTCTGACATATTTATAAAGAGATGTCAAACGTGGTCACAGAGACCGCGCGTAAGCCACGGTGGCCCGAGGTCTTAATGTGCCTGGTTCTGTGACGCGTCAGCGAGCATTTGTCCCCCGTGGGCAGGGAAACCCATCATGGAATGTGGGGCAACTCTGGCTCCAGAAGTGGAGTGGGGGCCCACGTGTCTCTCAGGCACTACCCCTGGGGTCCCAGACTCAGCCAGACAGCGGGTGTCCCTGCAGACGCATGAGGTTGGGAGGGCCTGGGCATCATCATTTTCCCGAAGTCCCCTGAGCGGAGGGTGCAGCCCAGGCCAGGAACAGTGGTGCTGGTGCAGGGGCCGTCCACTCGGCCCGTCCCCGGTCCTGGGCCCTGGCACCTGAGGGCGCGTGGACATGGACAGACCGAGGTTCTGGTTCAGGAGGGCCTGGGTGTCAGCTGATCCTGCTGATGCCGCCGGGCCAGGAAAGACACTTTGAGAACCACCCAGCCGGGCCCGCGGGCCTGTTTTAGAGCCACATTCTTTATTTTTAAGGAAAGGCGCATCTGCAAAATGACCAGGAGTCTCCCTGCCCCGCTCCAAACCCTCCAGCACCTCTGTTTCCACATTCCTGACATAGAGGAGCCACCCCCCCTTCCCGGCGTGTCTGTGGGGCATCCCTGCCATGCCTGGGCCGGCTCCTCCCCTCCCAGCGCAGTCCCTGGCTGGCGGCCAGAAGTACCGGGGCCACCGCTGCCCATCCGAGGGCTGCCTTGTGTTCTCCTGCGCAGCGCTGTGCCCTGAGCTGTTCTCAGCTTGTCTGGCCCACTAGGGCCGAAGCCCCTCGTGAGCGTCTGCCCAGCCCGGCAGCCTCTGTGAACTGAGTGGTCTGAGTCCTGGATTCAGAGGAGGGGGAACCAGTTCTGCTCTTGCCTCCCAGCCTTGGGAGGGCAGTCCAGACCCGGCCCTTCTGTCCACCTCCTGCAGCCTGGACCTGGACCCTCCCCCAACGTGTCGGGGTCCCGATCCCAGTCTCCAAGGATGCTGGAGCAGGTTGAGGGATGCACACCTCCTTCCCTCTCTTCCTCCCTGCTGAGCACCTGGTTCAGCAAAGCGCCCCCATGGGGTCAGAAGTTTGGGCTGGACACGTCTGCCCGGTGACCCTGGGTGGTCACCGAATTTCTGGGTCTTTCCACCTGCCCCACAGCCCGGTCCCCAAAGATCAAGGTGACCCATCTTTCCCAGGACTCGGCCGGCACTGCTGGCTTGCGCCCACCACACGGTGCTCAGCTAGTCACAGGTTTTCCTGAGGACGCTTCTTTTCTTAGACTTTTTTTTTTTTTGAAGAGACTTGGAGATTGGTGTTCCATTTGGGGGGAAGGTGACACAGGAGAGCTGCTGAGGCTTCTTGGTGAATTCATCTCTGGCCCGCAGCGCTTCCCCACTGGCCAGGCCTGCTCCTTGCAAGCCCCTCTCTACCCCTCCCCTCAGGCGTGGCCCCCACCCTCCTGCTCTGCGCTGGCGCCAGACCAGATGTTCCCAAGGCTGCTGGCTCCCCTTCCTTCGGGACCCTGCGGGGACCCTGGGGCTGAGCTGGGTTCCTGAGTCTGACAGTTTGGGCGTTTACTCCCCAGCAGGCAGGTGCATTCCAGGGAGACCTTCTTAGTGGCACCTCCCAGTCCCTGACCCAGGCCCTGGGACCCTGTCCCTAATGGACCTGACTTCCAGTTGAGTCAGGGTGGCAGGTGTGGCCAGTGAAGCAGCAGCAGAGAAGAGGGAGCTTGTGCTCCAACTCCGGGGTGCAGGGTGCCCCGGTCTCCATCTTTCTCCACGTCAGAGGTTTTGCTCCTCTGCCTGGAGCAGACCTGGCTGGGAGACTAGTGTGACAGGGAGCCTGAACCAGAGGGTTTGTGTAGATTGTGAGGGGCACGGGGGGCTCTGGGGAGGCAGGGTGGCTCCTGGTCTGAGAGCCCCCACCCCTGTCCCTTCATAATGCTGATACGAAGCCTCGGTGGGCGCTCCGTGAGCCGACAGCGGGGCCTCGGGAGCCTGGAGCCGGAGGGACAGTGGCTGAGTCTGTTTCCTCTCTCACTGTGGCCTGTGGGCTCCGCCCTGGCTGGGGTCTCCGCCCCCACCGGCTCCCTGCTCCTCCACACCCGGGAGTCTGTCCTGCTGGGGCCTGACCCTTGGTGGCCCCTGGAGTGGGGACATGACGTTGAGGAGGGTCAGCTGCAGGTCCCTTCCAGGCTCTGGAAGGTTGCCTCCTGGTCTTCCTCGAGCGCCTGCAGGAGAAGGCCCTGCTCAGCCTGCCCCGGCTGGGCTCTGCGAGCGCTTTTGCCGGTGACCGGCCCACGGCTGTGGTCCGTGTCCTCTGCAGGGTCACCCTGGGCCAGGACCTGCACTGCAGCGGCGGCGGCGGGCGCTCAGTCGGCCTGGGCAGGCAGGGGAGGCGGGGAGGTCGGGAAGCGTCGCGCCCCGAGGTGAGGGAGCCCCGGCCCCGCTGGGCTCCGGGCCGGTGGCGCGGTCCGGCCGGCAGGTGGCGGTGCGCGGCCGGCCGGGAGCGGCGGCGGCGGCGGAGCGCGAGTCCCCTCCTCCGGCTCCCTCCCCTCGGCTCCTTTCTCCGCGCTCTCGCGCCCGCCGCCCGCGCCGCCGCTCCCGGCCGGTCTCCCCGCCGCCGCCGCCGCCGCCGCCGCCGCCATGGCGCCCCGGGGGCCCCCGCGCCCCGGCCCCGCCGCCCGCGCCCCGCGCCCCGGGCCCGCCGCGCCGCCGCCCCCGCCGCGCTGGCGGCCGCTCCGGGCGCCGCCGCCGCCTCCGCCGCTGCTGCTGCTGCTGCTGCCGCTGCTGCTGGCCGCCCGCGGGGCGGCGGGGCGCTCCCCCGAGCCCGGGCGCCCGGGTCCCCGCGCCTGGCTGGCCCGGGCGCCGCCGAGCGAGCTGGCCGGGGGCGGCGAGGACGGACCGGTGCGCGGCGCCCCTCCAGCCGCTGCGGGTCCCGGCGAGGACGGCGCCCGGGCCGGCCGGGGGCGCTGGGCGCGGGCGGCCGGAGCAGCCTCGCGGGCGCAGGTCTCGCTCATCAGCACGTCGTTCGTGCTCAAAGGCGACGCGACGCACAACCAGGCGATGGTGCACTGGACGGGCGAGAACAGCAGCGTAAGTGACCTCCCGCCCCGCCCGGCGGCCGCGGTCCGGCGGCGGCGGGGCAGGCACCTGGCGGCGCCCCTGCCGGCCTCTGGCCACTGCTCACTTGCCGCGAGGTCCCCTGCGCAGTGAGCGCGTCGCCTCACTCGGGGGCACCCCGCAGCTTCCCGGGACCCTGAGCCGCCAAGTGTCCGCGCCAAGTGTCCGCGCCAAGTGTCCGCGCCAGCCCCACGTCCTCGCTGGGGGTGGCGTCTACGGAGGCTTCGGGACGTGTGGGCTCCAGGTCCTCGGGGCGCCCAGCACACTTGGCCTGGGGTCCGCCGGCACTTGGCATCAGGACCCTCTTCACCCAGGTGGTTGGGTCGCTTCTGGCCCCAGGACTCGGGGGGCCGCTGTCTCCACCCCCCAGCGTGAGCCTGGGCTGCTTCGACGTCCCGCCAGATGCTCCTGGGCAAGGCGTCTGCCACCCCCCGAGCTCAGCCCCCAGGCCCAGGGCCCTTCCTGGCTGGGTGGCTGCAGCACAAACTCCGCACACCCACAGCCCCGCTTCCGCCATCGCTGCAAGTTGGACGCCCCTTCCCCCAGGGCCACTTCTGTTACAGCTGCCCCGCTGGCCTCCCTGCTGCTGTGTGCTGGGGACCTGGGTGCCCTCAGCTCTCCCCTAGAGGCCGGCTCAGTCTGGTTTTTCCCTCCGTCCGATGCCTGAGGTCATGCTGCGGTCACCTCCTGGCTGAACTCTCCAGTTTTGTGAGGGGTGTGCAGGGAGGCGGCAACAGTGAGGGCCTGGGCAGGGGGTGCTGTGGGGACAGAGTGCAGAGCCCCCCTCCCTCCCGCCGCTGCTCATGCCCCAGTGACAGACCCCCAGCTCTTCTTGACCTCTGCTCCCCAAAGCGTCCCTGTGTGCACGAGAGGGACCTGGACTGGTGGCGGGCACCCCCGCTGGTGGCGCTCTGACCCGCTCCTCTGTCTGGCCCCCCAGGCGGGGTTGCAGCTGAAGGGATGGGGTGCCAGCATGAAGTGCTGGGGAGAGCCACCCTGGTGGTTGATGGCCCAGAACCTCCCGGCTGTCCCCAAACAGCTGGGGCGGAGTCTCTGGCCTGGGTCCTTCAGCCCTCTCCTGTTCGCTTGATGTCCTGGGGGCCAGTGGAGGTGACGCCTTGGGTCTCCGGGGACCCACAGGGGGTGGTCAGGGCGCCGGAGCGGAGGGAACCCTGCAGACAGGCCCCGTCCCTAGCAGAACCCCGGGGGCCCTCCTTGTCTGCATCTGCGGCCACATTCCGAGGTGCAGTGGGCCCACCCCTTCACCCTGTGCTTGTGAAAGACGGCCTGTGCTGTTGCCCCCAGAAAGTAAGTTGTGTGAGCGGCATTGGGGGACCCAGCCCCCAGCCTGGCGTGTCTGCCGTCTGAGCTTCCGGGGGGTGAGAGGAGGGAGGGAGGCTGAGGGTGTTGACCAGTCTCCAGGGCGAGCTCTGAGAGCAGAGCCCCAGTGCCTGCGGCTCCCTGGGACGGTGGATGGGCTGAGCCGGGAGCAGGGCCAGCAGGGCTGCAGCGCTGCGGGACGGGGTGTCAGGGGGCCCTCTTGGCTCTGCTCCCTGGGGACAGAGGCTGGGCTGAGCGTCTCCTTTGTGACTGGTGGATGTGTGTTCCGGGTGCTGGCAGGTGAATGCCAGGAGAGGAGGAGCCTTGGGGGGCGGGTCCTGGCTCCTCTTTGTGGGGGTAGGATGACCAGCCCAGAGAACAGCTTTGAGGGCCACCCCGTCCTCTCCACCGAGAGGTGACCAGGGGCAGGAGAGCAGACATGGAGGAGGCAGAGGCCAGAAGGACCTCATTCTCGCTGAGTGTGGGAGGTGGGGGAAGCCGGAGCGCCTGGGGCCCAGAGGGACTGAGCGGACTTTGGGCTTAAGCACCTCCCACCCCTCCGCCCTTCCCTGGGAAGTCCGGGAGACTGGCCTGCCCTGGGGACAGCAGATCATCCTGTGTTTGGGGCAGCGGGTGATGCTTTAACAGTTTCCCCGGGGAGAAAGCTCAGGCGTGACCACGGTGGCCAAGCACTGAGTCAAACCAATTTTCTAATGGTCGTTATTTTCTCAGCGCTCCGCAGGCTGTGTGGCTGTCTCCACTCTCAGGGTGACTCAGACATGGGCTTCTCCGCAGGGCCACAGGGCCCGGACTCAGGCGGCACCCGCCAGCGCCCTCTGAGAGCTGCCACGGACAGTGGACAGCGAGGAACGGGAGGCCAAATGCTGAGCAGTCTCTTGAAATGGCATTGCATTAAGTTTGCCCGGGTCGCGCCCGAGGCGCTGGCCTCTGCGGTGTGGCCGGCAGGCGCAGGGAAGGCGGCACCGGCACGTCTGGTGAGCGGGACAGACTGACAAGGGCTCAGAGCCTCTGCAGGAAGCCGCCGGCTGGAGCGGGCCTGCGCCTCCAGGCTGGATTTCCTCCGTCCCGGGAGATGAGGAAGGGGGCGCGCCTGCGGGTTCAGAGGCTCCTGCCTGGCGGCTCACTGGAGAAGCCGACTGTGTCTGTGACAGGAGTGGGAGCATCCAGATGGCCTGTGCCCAGAGCCTTTGTGTCCCCGGCTGGGCTCACAGCGGAGGTGTCAGGCAGGCAGGCTGTGTCGGAGCCCGGGCTCTGCCGGGTCTCAGGCTCGGCCACCGCGGTGCGTCCACCGTTGGCGTCTGGGGAAGCCGTGCGCCTTAGTTACGCCGAATCCACGTTAGCTCACCCGTGTGCCCTCATGGCCTCGGCGTCAGCATGATGCGTCCGGTGGCTGAAGGGTGTGCGCCCCACTCCCGAGGCCAGTGTGCCCAGCGTGTGTCTGTGAGCAGATGGACGGCACCTCTCTCCCCTGCCCTCCCTGCCCTCTCCTGCTGTCCCCCCTCTTTCCC
>RJWH01007060.1:33068-45307 GCA_004363575.1 Solenodon paradoxus | reverse complement strand
GAGAGGAGGGGAGGGGAGGGGAGAAAGGGAAGGAGGGAGGGAGGGAGGGAGAGAGAGAGCGAGCCCTGCTACAACTCCCCTGCAGGGAATAACCTTAAAATTATTATTAGACACTGATGCACTGGTGAGAATGAAAACTCAGAGGCGATTTTGAAAGTAGTTGCTGATGGGATTGGAGGCTGAGGGACAACATACTAGCATTTCTTGAGGACTTTGCCGGGAGCTTGGTGAATGGGGACAGGTGTAAGCCTGAGTCCTGGAGGACAGCTGTCTGCCTGTGTCACGTAAAGGGAGAAGACTACACCACCCCAAAATGGTTTGTGAATTATTTTGAGCTGCGGGTCATCAAGACTCAACAGACAAGACAACTGGCAGCATCCTTTCACCACCCGAAAGAATTTAGATTGGAGCTGGCCAGAAATAACTTCTTATCTGTAAGTCTCACCTGCATGGTTGGACAATCATCTGATTTCCAAACATCTGCTCTTCTTCTGTCCTGAGAGCCCCCCTCCTCCCCTCTGAAGCCCCCCCGCCATCCGTTCATCAGCTCAGGGTGGCTCACAGGCCGCTCATGCCCCGCCCTTGGGAGTCTCATGTCTTTGGGGTTCTCGGGCATATGAAATTAACTGTCTTTCTCCTGTTAATCTGTTTGATGCTGATTTAATTATTAGTTCAGCCAAATGTAGATGAGTAGAAGGGAAAATTCTTCAACTCCTACATAGGTAAGACAGGCCAAACCAGAGAGACTGAGTAATGCTCAAAACCACACAGCCGCTTGGACCTGGCCAAGGTTCAAAGCAGTCAGGAAGGGGCAGCACAGCACATGCCCTCTCGCAGTAAGGGTCCCTCTTCTGGTTTCAGGGCAGATGAGAGCGGAGAAGCTTTGCGGGTAGACCCCACCACAGAGCCGCAAGGCTGTGGCGGCTGCTGGGAAGGACGTCTGCAGGAAGGTCGTGACCCGAGTATGGCGGGGTGGGAGCTGTGCTCGGGGTTTGGGCAGGGAGGAAAGGGGAAAGGAGACAAACCAGCACAGTTTGACCTGTGGGCCGTTCCTTCTGCCTCAGAGAGGTCCAGCCCTGGCATTCTGGGAGGACAGGTGGGGTGACCCAAGGCAGAAGGCTGGAGAGCCTCCTCTCCTTTCTGGGCACTCCCAGGTTCCTGCATACACACCTCCTGGCCAGAAGCCCCCCGTGTCCAAGAACACACAGCTTTCACTTCCTTGGGACAGTGGGCACCGTATTAACAATGAAGGCTGTGCACTTGCAAAAAGGCAAACAGAAAATGGCAAAATTGAAAGTAATGGGCGCTTCCTTAAATACCTCTGAGATGTCACACTAGGTTAGCTTTATTTTCAATATGGTATTTACAAAGTTTCATTACGTTTGAGGATTCTGGCTGGGTGAGATTTTTGTCACCGAGCAAGAATGCTGAGAATGCTGGTAGTTGATAAATCAGAAAGTAGGTTACTGGTATTTTATTTCGCAAATATGTATATGGTGCTTGCTATGTGCTGGACACTGACTTTACAGCTGCAGATGCACTGAGTTCTGTAACTGGAACCGTCATCACCCCCTTTTACAGCACAGCAGCTGCAGCTGAGGGAGGTTAGGTATTGTCTCCAAGGGCATCTAGGCAGACAGGCAGCCAAGTAAATTTAGGAGCAAAGCTATAAAAATCGATTCCAAAAATTTGGGGTGGGGATTGCATTTGATAAGGCTAACTCTCTGGTTTCGGTAATGTGGACACAGCTTCTAGAAGCAAAAGTGATTCCACCAACAAGAGCGTGAAGATGGCGATGCCGGGTCCTCAGACCCCAGGTGCAGTCTGAGCACAGAGCTGGTGAGTGGGCGCCCCCTGTGGTCCAGCAGTGAAGGTGCAGGCCATGCACAGCCCAGGTGGGTTTGAGACTCAGGGTGGGGGAAGAAAAAACAAAAGCTTTTCAAATTTCATTTTTTAAACATTAAAAAGAGAAAAGGTAACGCATGAAAGAGCATGAATAAGCCGTTGCCCACTTGGTGGGGGAGAGTGAAGCAGGGAGCTGCACTTCCGAAACAGCTGGCACTGTGTGGAGATCATGTTCACGGAAGAATTGTGCTGTTATCATACCCATTTTGCAGGCGAGAAAACTGAGACCCAGACATACCAGGTAGTTTTAACGGGCACGCAGCCAAGGTACAGCATAGCTGGGATTTGCACCCATGAACCTTGAGAGGAAGGCAGTGACTGCTTCTGCATATTTCGGTCCCACTTTAGTCATTGATGCTTATCCAGCATCATGTGGAGGCTCAGGCCCCATGTCTGGAAACCAGCAACTGTCCCACCCACTGCCGACCTCTCTGATGGAGGGGCAGGGGCAGGGGTGCAGCGAATCATCGCTCTCCCCCCACACACACCCCCTGAGGGAGTAGTGGTTGGATCCAACCCTCGGCTGGGCACACTTCACATACGCCCCAAGGACCCAGTTGGTTCCCATCCCAGAGCAGGATGTGGGGGTGGGAGGGAACCAACAAGATGAACAACTATTACAACGAAATCAATAAACGCTTCTTCCTCCTCTTCCTGCCTGCCTGCTCGCCTTCATTCCTTCCTGCACCTTTCCTTTAAGAAGAAAAAGAAAAGAAGAACCAGCCCCATATAGACCTCCCACCACTGGGAGTCACACCTCAACGCTATTTCATAAGCGAGACTCATCCGGGAGGTCGTCTGCTACCCAGGCTTCTGTAAGGCGATTTACAGCAAGGGAGGTACGTTCTCTGACAGTTTCAGAGACTGACGTCAGAAACCAAAGTGTCTGCAGGCTGCGCTCCACCCAGGGGCTCCCAGGAGAATCCATCCTTCCTCTTCTAGCCTCTGTGGTTCCAGCAGCTCCCTGGCTTGAGGCTGTGGCCTCCAGTCTCTGCCTCCGTCACCACGGATCTTTCCTTGCAGTCTCTGGGGATCCAATCTCCCTCCCCGTGTCTCTTATATGGATGCTTGACTTTGGATTCAGGGCCCTGAGGACTCTTCTTCCCCAGGTGCACAAAAGACTCTCCCCAGCACTCTTCCCTCCCCCAGCCTCCCACCCAGCACCTGTGTCCCCTAATCCAACAGAGCTTTACTGTCCCTTCTAAAATACGACTTCCATGAGCCTGGCCTTCGATTCTGCCCTCTGTCCAGTCTTGGGGTCCAGGCAGTGAATTTCACACAGATGTGACCCGTATTCCTTGTTGCACAATTTGAGAAAGGGGAACTGCTTCCACCCCAAGACAGGAGGGCAAGGACGGGGTTCAGCACGCGGCATGAGCTATTGCCACTTTCTCTCCCAGTCTCCCCCCTCCTCACAAGCACCAGGTCACCCCTCTTTGACCTTGGAAAAGGTACTGGGGGGCATAGAAGGGAAAATGAAAAAAATGTGATAGGAAAGGAGAACTAGCATTACAAATCTTTCAAGACACTGACAGAAGAAAATGACTAAGAAAGCTTAATGCAATTAAATAAACATTGCAAAGAAACCTGATCGCAGCATAACTTCTGTGGACCTCGGGCACATTTTCTATTGTGGAGACTTCCTCCACCAATATAATAATAATAATGGAATAGGAATAATAATAATATAGTAGTAATAGTAGTAAATTGCACTATATTACAATGTTTAATCGTTTATTCCAAACTGCTTTAGCATAAAAACATAAATACAAAAATCATGCTGAAAGAACTTCTCTGTCGTAGAAGTTCACTGTCCCTCTTCTGGTTCTAGAAGAACTGGGGTGTCAGCCTTGGAGGGGGCGGTCCAGCTCCAACGCTGCCCCGTCTCCCGGCCCGGTCCGAACCGTGCGCGGGGGCGCCGCCAGGGGGCGCCTGACACCAGCGCACGACGCCGCTGGGCAGCAGGCGGGCAGAGGCGGGCAGGGGCGGGCAGGGGCGGACAGAGGCGGGCAGAGGCGGGCAGGGGCGGGCGCCGCGCGGCGCAGGCCAGTCCTGCTCTGGGCCGCGGAACCCGCCCCGTGGCGCTTGAGACCCCCAAGCCCCGGTCCGTGCCCCTCGTCCCCTCCGTCAGGACCCAGCTGAGGTTCCATTGCGTCCAGGAAGCTTTCTGGGACCCAGTGCCTCCCCTGGGCTCCCTCAGCTCCCTGGGGCCGTCCCCAGTGTCGGTCACTGTTTCCTTCCCCACCCCGGACAAGGGACAATGGTTCCCCCGGCTGAGATAGGCCTCAGTCACCACGGCCACTCGGGGAATGGTTTTAGGTGAATAAATCTCCCGCCACAACAGCGATACCGCTCCCTGCTCCACGCCCACCCGGTCCGCCCATCATCGGAGGACACATCTTCCCTCTTTCAGAGTCTCACACCATGTCTGCTCCGAGGGCCCAGCCCTGTGGCTCTCCGCCCCCAGACCCTCGCAGAAGCGGTCCCTCCACCAGGGTGGGCCTCCACACCTGCGAGTGTCTGCCTTCGCCTCCTGTTTAAGGGGAGCGCTCTGTGCAAGTTGTGAGCCGTAATCAAGTACTCAGGGATGTTTGGGCATTTCTCTCTCTCTCTCTCTTTCTTCTCTCTCTCTTTCTTCTCTCTCTGTCTCTCTCTCTGTCTCTGTCTCTCTCTCTGTAAGGTGCAGGCAGAAAGAGAGCAGGAAGAAGCACTTTTATTCTCTTCAGTTGTTGATACCGGTTGTCTCCCTGGGATGGGAAGTAGAATCCAGGAGTGTATGACCTGCTCCTTTAAAGGCCATTGACCCAACCACGGCTCCACCATTAGATGCTCTTGTTTAAAGAATTGCTTTGGCGCCCCTGGTGGCATAGTGGTTAGGTCCGCCTCTGCCATCTGAGAGTGCAGTCCACTTAAATTCTGGGAACAACCAAGATGAACAACTAAATAAAATTAACAAAAATGATTCTTCCTTCTCTCTCTCCCTGCCTGCCTGCCTACTCACCTTCATTCCTGCCTGTACCTTTCCTTAAAAAAAGAAAAAAAAAAAAAAAAAGAGTTCTTGAACCCTCCAGGACACGTGACCTTCCACTCGGTGGGTCCCTGCCGGCCCAGGCTCACTCCTCCACCCGCATTCCACTCCCACCTAGGAACCCGCTCAGAACAGCAGAGCTGCACAGAACCACAGCCTGGGCACAGGACAAGTCCTGGCAGGAGCTGGAGGACGTCAGTGCAGGTGGCCACCCCTGTCTTTCTCGCCTCTGAAAGTGGGGTGAAACCTGCTGGCGGGACCTATAAGATGCTTCCCTCTGCTCCTGGGCCCTGCTCTGGTTCTCTGGCCCCAACCCACCAGGTTGGCTGGGGGTGGGGAGCCCCTGGGGAGTGATGGGCTGGCTGGTGGCCCATGTGGCGGAGGGAGAGCAATTCTGGGCCAATCAGGCCTTTCGGGACCAACCTGGAGAGGCCCCCTCATACCTGCCAGCCTCCAGATCTCATGGATAAGGAGAGATTAATGTCTAATCCAGCTTCATTCCAGACAGGGACAAACCCGTTTGGCCCTGCTCAACCAGAGATGCTCCGCCTTCTCGGGGCCAGGGGTTGGGGCCACCCGCACGCTCCCGACCCTCCTCTGCCCTTTAGCTCCAGGAACTCTCCAGGTCCCAGAGGGTCTGATGTCCTCAGTCCCTGTGCCCAGCATAGGGCTGGGCAGCATAAAGGACATTGGCTAAATTCGGGCTGTAAATCAGTCCCCCACTTACCACCACCCCTCAGGTGTCCCTTGGGTAAAAGAAGCTGCCCCTCGCTCCTTAAACTCACCGGGGACAGGTCCCTCAGCAGAGTCATCCTCAGGAGTCCCAAAGTGGATGCCGCAGGATAAGGGGCCCGAGTCTGACGTGCCTCTGAGTGCTGGGCGCCTGGCCTCCCACTTCCTCTTGGGGCTCTGGCGCCTCAACTGGGAAAAATGAATTAGTCTAAAAACCAGCTTGACCCTTCTCTGCCCCAAAGCCGTGCTTCTCCAGCCTGCCCCAGCGCAGGTCAGGCCAGAACTGGAGCCCTCAGATTCCTCCCATGCGCACGCCCCACCCCGATCCATCACAAAGTCCATCCGGCCATCCGGTGAGCATGCTTCTGTCTCCTGCCAAGACGCCCGGTGCCCCGCTGCTTCCAGAAGAGTGTGTAGTGTGACCCAAGGTGGGCTTCCAAAGAGCCCCTCATGCCTACTGAGATTCACTTAGAACTTCTCTCACTCATTCCCCCACTGAACCATGATGGTCACTTGCCCTGTGCAAAGCCTCGTCACAGGGAGGACCCTATCATGGCCCGGAAGGGGCTCTTATTCTGGGCTTGAGGGAGCCAGGTGCACCAGAGCGGCACAGGTCACATGCTGGAAATCCACAGCAGGAAGACTTCCTGGAGGAGGAGGGCTTCGGGTGGGACCATGGGGGCAGGCGGCTTCCACGGGGGAGATATGGAGCACAGGCCCCCAGGCAGTGGGCACAGCAAGTACAAAAAGGGCTTTGAGGCCGCAGCCAGGGAGAGGACTGGAGAAGCATCAGCGGTTGATATCAAAGTTGAGGGCGCGGAGAAAGCCCTTGTCCTTGGAGCTGCAAAGGGGCAAGGGAGAGCCTAGTGAGCTTGGGGACAACCGGCATCCAGGGGGCAGGTGCCCAGGATGAGGGGAGCAGGGGGAAGCAAGAGGCTGTCAGGAACTGACAGGCCTGTAGGACCTGGGGCACCAGGGTAAAGAGTGTGGCTTTCCCCTGGGGACCGTCAGGGCCCCTGACATTTCCAGGAGGGAAATGACAACCAGATTTCCATTTCTGAAATGTCACCCTGGCCTCTGGTGGAGGTGATTGAGGGCTATCACATGAACCGGGCACAAGGAAGAGGCAGGTGTGTGCAGTGGTCGGGGCGGGGACGCTGGGCTGCTTAACCTCCCCACTTTGTGTTTGGGGACGCTGGGCCCGTCTATCTGCCAGCGCGGTTGTGTCAGGCACTGAGCGGGGATTTAGAGCTGCATTCTGCCTGCACAGAGCTTACTTTCTAGGGAAAATGCATCGAATCTTTGTGTCTTCATTTCCTCGTCTCTACAGGGAAGCGGTATTGGTACCTACCTCTCGGTCGGGGCTTGGTACGGAATACAGCCTCATAAAATGCTTAGCACAGCCCCTGCCGCAGGGAAGTGCTGTTGTTATCATGTTGTGACGATTATTTTTTTTAAGAGGAAGGAAGGCAGGCAGCCAGGAAGGAAGAGAGAGGACGAAGAAGCATGTTTATTTATTTGTTCATTACTTGTTGTTCCTCCCAATTCCAGATCATAAACTCGGCCCCGGGCTTCACACGGTCCACATCCCAGCTGCTGACTTAACGCCGGAGCCACCAGAGTGCAGCTGTTATTATGCTATCAGTCCAGGACCCCCAGTCATTCGACTGATGTCTTTATGAGCAGGGATTAGGACACAGACACACAGACCACCAGAGGACGCAGTGGGAAGATGACCACCTGCAGGTCAAGGAGAAAAGCTCAGAAGGACCACTTTGGAGGCTCCCTGACCTTGGGCTTCTTGTTTCCAGGACAGTGTATAAGCCACGCCCGTTGGTTACAGCAGCCTGAGCGTCCTAATACGAGGTGCCCGAAGGAAGAGGTAGAGGCCCCCCCAGCTCGGGGAACTGCTGTGCCCAGCGCAAGCTGTTGGGTAAGGTTGTTTCCTATGCGTGAGGGGACCCTGGGAAGAGAGCGGATGGCCTGGGGGCTGTGGGAGAGCCTCTGACCCCGCCCCGCGCCCCCTTCACGCTGCACTTTCACCCCACAACCGCACTTCAAACCTCTGCTCTGAGACAGGTCAGCTTGGGACCCCAATTCACTGAAAAAGAAGCTAAGCTTTGGAGAGGGGCGGGGACTGCCCAGAGACACCAGAGCTGGCCCCTCGGGACACCGAGGCGGGATGCTCTACAGGACTGGTGGCCGCCGGAGCTGGGGGGACAGAGGGGGCTGAGGTGGGCATCTCGGGCTCACAGCCTGACTGGTGCGCTATGGGGCGGAAGACGGGAGCTTTGTTTACCTTTCTTCGTGCCATTTCAAAGTGACAGACTCTCATGTCGTGAAAAGCTTGACTGCCATAGGTTGACCACATTTCAAAACAGGACAAAACGGGACAGGGCTTTGGGTCCCTCACATTCTGGGCCCAGGGCAGCTCCCCTACCCCTGCTGCCCTGAGAGACAGCAAGGGTTTATTAAAAATGGCACAAAACTGATGGCTTGGAAACAGGAAAACAAATGGTACTGTCCTCGTTTAAAACAGGACGTGTGGTCAGCCTAGGCCTCCAGGACATGGGACGCAGCAAACACTGGAGGCAAGCGCCCGGCTGTGAGAATGGCCTGGGTTGGAGAGTGTTAATATCTCATAACGAATCAAGGGACTTCTCTGCCTTCTAAATAAGAGACGTGGAAACTGCCTCGGACCTCTCTGGAACCGAAACATTCTTAGGTCAAAAATCTCCAATGTTTCAGAAATTCCCCATGTTTCAAATTCAAGTGGGGCCTGTGCAGGTCTGGGGCTTACGTAACATTTCAGTCTCAGATGTCCTGCTCCGTGGCCTCCCACCATGAGGTCTGGGCCAGGGCTTAGAAAGACGGGGCCCGGTGGAAGGGCCGAGACGCAGAAACAGATCAGGTCAGTCTGAAGCTCCCTGCCCTTGAATTCTCCCGAGCCAAAGGGAAAACATTTTATCTGTGTATGTATCTATGTATGTGTGCATATATGTTTTGCAAAATCCTTTCTGGAATGTCCACATGGGCCTACATTGTGGAGACATTGGTCGGTGACATTTGTCAGACACCAGCTTTGGTGTCAACCAAGCCAAGTTGCATGTTTTTCTTCTTCAGAATAAAAGTCAGCATTTTTGGAGCGCAGACTTGCTTATAAAGCCAAGATCCTTCCCCCAGGACGATTCGGGGCCTTAGCAGATTATTATTTTAACTTTTTCCTCCTAATGTTTTCTCCATATTTGGGCAAGACTAAAGAAGAGAGGGCAGGTTTGTTTGTTTCTTTCTTTTTTTGAAGAAACTGCCTCATCTTGGAAAAGAATATGGGTTCCTGGAATGAATTGAATCTTCAGGGTCAAGTCTGCCAGCCTCTGATCTGATAAACCTCAGGCTCAAGAACAAAGGTTGGACGAGAAAAGTCAGTTCATAAAAATTCTCAGAGGAGAACCCCACCCCTTGTTCAGCAGTTCCTTACCTCTCCGGGCATTTCCTTTTGCAGAGATATGGATCTTCCTTGTGCTCAGGGCACGTCAGAGAGAGACCATCAAACCTCACCCCTTTGACAGAGGGGAAACTGAGACCTGGGAGACAAAGTGCCTGTCTTTGATGACGTTTTTACTCGCAATAGTTTCAAATCCATAGAAATATTTCAAGAATAGCACACTGAATACCCATATTTACCAATCATGCTACATTGAACATTATGCTGCTTTTACTTTCTCTGTCACCTGCGTGTGAGTTTTCACGCCCTGATACTGCACCCACAGCCCTGCATACACCTCCTACCTCACCACAGCACAGTGCTCACGCTCAGGACACTGCATGTCTGATCACTCGTATGGTCCAATAAGCATTCCACGGTCCAAATTTATTTTGCCATCAGCCTAGTGATAACAATGTTCATTATAGGGGATTTGTTTTTAGCCAAGAATTACCCAAGACTCACTGGGTACACACAGCTGTTAGGTCTCCTTAGTCTCCTTCCCTCTGCTATGATCTCAGTCTTGCTTTCCTGTTGTTCCATCTTTGTACTTTTTAAAAATAGCAATTTTTCTCATTTCTCTTGTTCACAGTGCTATGCTCATTTTAGCATATTGAAATGGCACAAGGGTGACATTCTGAAAACCTCCAGTCAGCTGGTTTGTAGGAAGTCTCTCAACGTCAGAGGTGTCTGGTGGTTTCCTACTGATTGGATTCAGGTCCAACTTTTTGGACAGGAACACCTCCCAGGGGCGGCTGAGTCCTCCGTGCCTGACACCCGTACACCCGTGCATCAGCCCGTCCCTTTCTTGGTGACATTAGCAAGGATTATCGCAACACGTTGGTGTCCCCCAATTTCTGTGTAGCCTGTGCTCCCAAAATCTTTCACCTTGCAATCTTGGCATCCATGGAGATGATTCCTGATGGAGTCTGTCCTGACTAAGATAAAATGGTGCTTTCCATCTTCTTATCCCATCTCCATGTCTTAGTCGATGCTCCTGAAAGAACACTTTCTCCCTTCTTTTACAACATTTTTTAAGCATCAGTCTTGACTCAGGAGATTTGCATTTTACTCAGTGGAGTTAATCATCATTATTTATTTTGCGCTTAAATATTTTCTCCCTGGCCACCAGGGCTCCCTTCAAGTCCCTCCTATGCCAGTGCCATTGACCTTGCCCCTGACTCTTTCAAGGTCTTCTTTCCTTTCCAGGCTCCCCTTGACTCCCCTTGCCCCAGGCTAACATCGCCATCTCTCCAGCGGGGCCCTGATGCTTGTTACTGGGGAACAGGCTTGGAATCTAGGAGAGCTACGCCAACTCCTTGCAAAAGGGGTCTCTCTTATGGCCTCTTAGACAGCGCTAGGAAGTTGTTATTTTTTCATAACAATACTAGTTAATTAAAAACAAAACCACCAGCGTGTCCTTCTTCCCTTCCAAATCTCACTCATCCTGTAAGGAAAATGCGGTCTCGTCAACACCAGTCCTAGGGAACCACCAGCATTGCACCAGTGAGGACCAAGGTTCTGGTCCAGTTCTCTGACCCTTCGAGTAGATTCCCTGCGGGTTACGGGCAGACAGGCTCTTTCCAGAGTCTTTCAGATTCCATCTTTTCTGCAGCACTCTGTCATCAGTACAAACGTTCATTTCTGCTAGTTTCCGTCTTTAGCCTTTCCATCCTTGCCTTTCTTTATTTCTTCAATGTGTATGATTCCTGATGCAGAAAGAAATCATCGAGTCCAGGTGAAGGTCTATGACTATTTCCCTCTGCTCCCCAGGAGCAGGCATTAAAACCCAGTTCCAGCTCCGTTGGAACAGCCCTGGGCTGGGCCGGGAACTCACTGTTCCAGGGAGTCCTTGTATGGCTTTGGCAAGTCCCTGGTCTCCAAGACCCTGCCCTCAAACCTGTAAACGGCAAGGGTCGCACCGGAGGTCTGCAGGTGGTGCACGGAACCAGGCTCAAGGTCTCCATGAGGGCACTTTCCGGGTTAGACAGTTTCATTTTCACAAGAACACATAGTAGGGTCTCTATAAACTGCTGTCAGATTAGCGTCCTCAGTCTGCAGTGTGGAAACTGAGGATTAGAGAGGGGATGGCTCGCCTCCTGAAGTCTCATCGAGGCGAGAGAGGCGTGAAAGCTCTGCCTGGGCCTCTGCACACAGTAGGTGCTTTGGAAAGGGCCTGCGCACATCAGCTGCACGACGCATCGCGGGCGGGAGGGGTTGGGGCGGGGCGTATGCAAATAGAGAGCGAGGAGGCCGCGGATTGGCCGGCGCGGGCGCGGCCAGGGGCGGGGCGTGCCGAGGACCCAGGCCCGGCAGGTGTGTCAAGTGGGAGAGGCGGCGCGTGCGCTCTTGGTCGGGACTCTCTGCCTGTGGTTCCCGCGGCGGTGCCAGGCGATGCCTCCGCTCTGGGCTCTGCTGGCCCTCGGCTGCGTGCGCCCCGGCTCGGGTAAGCGCGGGGTGAGAAGAGGGGGTCGTGCCCAGGGCGGCAGGGCAGCTCTGCCCTGGCGCGTGTCCTGCCTCTTGGTCCTTCCGGAAAGTAGCCTGATGGGGATGATGGCATTGGGAACGGGACGCCATGCATTCACTCCAGGAATAGTCTTGGGTGTCTGCACTGGTGCCAGGCCCTGTGCAGGGCCTTCGTCATAATAGTAAGTAACATTTATTTATTCATAAGCATCGCAGGGTCGGCCCGGGGAGGGGCGCTGTAGGAGAGATTCAGGAACCGAGAGAGCAGGGGCCCAGCTGGGCTAGATTCCTGGTGCTGCCTGGGCCCAGGGAGATGGAGGGACACCTCAGCAGAAGGAGCCGCATGGACAAGTTCAGGGAGCAGGGAGGCAGGTCTTCTATCCTGGGGACCGCCTTCCATGGTCCATCATGTGACTGAAGCTTGGTGTGAGGGCCGTGCATGGGTGTGAGGCTGGGCCTGACCAGGCAAGACCCAGAAGAGGCCGGGCTGCCGGTGGGCAGTGGGAAAGGGCTTAGCAGGAGAGGGATGTGGTCAGACGCGCGTGCCAGATGGGGTGCGCCTGGGGCGCAGGTGAAGAGGTGGGACAAGGAGACTGGGCTACGGGTGGGGAGATGCCTGAGAGG